>JAULBX010022187.1:88090-245385 GCA_032358255.1 Heterotrichella gracilis | reverse complement strand
AGCACTCAGTTCAAACCTAGACCTTGTGCCAGGGCTTGTGCCAGAGCCTGTCTAGGGTTTTATGGCAGGGTTCAGGGCCCTACTACATCTATCTCCTCACCACATGCGTTCAGGTTGTCCAGCATGAACCTCCGCCTCCTCTCGCTGTGCACAGCAGACATGAGGGCCATGGCCAGCAGGCGGTCACTAGCACTCAGTTCAAACCTAGACCTTGTGCCAGGGCTTGTGCCAGAGCCTGTCTAGGGTTTTATGGCAGGGTTCAGGGTCCTACTACATCTATCTCCTCACCACATGCATTCAGGTTGTCCAGCATGAGTCTCCGCCTCCTCTCGCTGTGCACTGCAGACATGAGGGCCATGGCCAGCAGGCGGTCGCTGGCGGTGAGGTCCACGCGGCCCAGCAGGTGTGCAAGGGAGGTGGCAATCTCCTGGGAGGCGGTCTTGCTGCGGGAGGGGGGTGGAGGGTGGGGGGGTGGTGTGTGAGAGGGGTTGAGGCGCGAGGGCTGGGCAGGGGAGGAGGTGCGGTATTCCAATTGACACCCTTTGCCAGCAGAGCCACAAGCAGACTTCTGAGCACTTGATGAGGGTGCTTGTGCTATACGTGCAATAGCAAATACTAAATTTCAACCCTGTAATATTAAGAATTGAAACTTATACTTATAACTTATATACTTATACCTTATACACTCGTAAATATTGTACGTGCGGCAGCGAATTTTCGATCCTTCATTTCATAAGGATACCTCTCAGCAAATCCTTTCTTTCCTTCCTCTTTCACTGCCATTAGCTGGCACACACGTGCGCTCCCCCAGCCAAGTCCACCCCCTCCCCCGTTTCCTCACCTTGTTTTCTTGCCCTTGGTCTGCAGCTGCGCCGCGCACGACAGCCTCTGGCTCCACTGCTCCAGCCACTTTTGCCAGGCATCCACCGCGCGGTACTCGGGGAAGAAGGAGTATAGGAGGTACATGACCAGGCTACAGGAGGGGGATTGTTTTAGGGTTTAGGGTTTGGGTTCAGGGTTTAGGATTTGGGGTGTGGGGTCAGGGTTGAGGGCTTTTGAGTACTGCAGGTACATGACCAGGCTGCGGGAGGGGGATTATTTTAGGGTTTAGGGTGTGAGGAGTAGGGTTCAGGGTTTTGAGTACAGCAGGTACATGACCAGGCTGCGGGAGGGGGATTATTTTAGGGTTTAGGGTGTGCGGAGTAGGGTTCAGGATTTTGAGTACAGCAGGTACATGACCAGGCTGCGGGGGATGAGGTGGAACGGTCATGGCGTGAGGATTAGGCACACAGGTGCAAGAGGCACCACAGAAACAGCTTTTCATATCAATGATGGGATATTGGTGGACCGTCGCAGGTCAGTTGGACACCGTCACCATTGCTTATTGAAGAGCATTCTTCTATGAAATGCATGCTTGACAGTGATGCATGGATTGCGCCGCCAGGCCCCCTCCTCCCCCGCCCTGCTTACGCGCTAATCCCGATGACCACCCACGATCCCCAGGTGATGACCCTCAGCACTGTGACCACGTGGGGGTCGCTGAAGCACCCCTTCACAAGGCCTGCCTGGTACACAGTCATGGCAACTGCGGGGGAGGGGTGGGGGGTGGGGGGTCAGGATTAGGGTAAAGGAGAGGGCAGGGGAAGGTGGGGCCGGCCTGGTGCAAAGTCATGGCAACTGTGGGGGCACGGTGATGGAAAGGGTCAGGAATAGGGTAATGGCAAGGATAAAGGCGAGGGCCGTGTACAGGGCAGTGGAGTGGGTACTGCAGTGGGTGGTGGTAAGGGTAATCGGGTACTGGGGAGGTATTAGAACCCCTAACAAAACCCTAGCTGCAGTGGAACCCTAATCAAACCCTACCTGCACTGTTGTGAGCACGCACGATGCCCACACACACATTGGTAGAACCCTGATGCAACCCTAGTGTGACCCTCTTGCAACGCTGTTGAAACCCTAATGAAACCCTAATGGAACCCTAATGGAACCCCAACACAGCGCACCCGGTCCCCCCTAGCTGACTGCGCACTTGTGAGTGCCACGATGCCCACCCAAACCTTGGCGCGGCCATAGAACCCTAACAAAACCCTAGCTGCGGCGTGACCCTAAACCAACCCTAGCCACGCACTTGTGAGTGCCACGATGCCCACCCAGAGCACTATGACCGCCCCCAGCAGCTGGCTGATCGATTTGCGCTTGGAGGGCTCAAGAGGGGTGCCTGCGGAGCAGGGGCACGGGAGGGAACGGGGCAGGCCGGGTGTGGGTGCAAGGATGTGGTGCAGAGTGTGCGTGCACGAACTGCATTGGATCTGAACGGATGCGAGGGGTTTGAAATTGAAAGGGTGCATTGCTTTGCATTGCATTGCAATTTGCAAAAAAATATGTACCATGTTGCATGCATGCATATGCCAGGATACACACGGGGCGCCACTATAGACGACAAAAAACGCAATGGCGTGTTAGTTCACACCCGGCATTGACAACTCCTGGTCCCAGCACGATTTCAGTCTGCCCATCGGCTTGCATGCATGCATGTGTCACCCCCCCCCACCCACCTCGCATCCCCACCACCACGATGGTGACCTCCGTCCCCAGCGCCGCCGCCATGACGGCGGCGAACGTCAGCACCACCACCCGCAGCGGCACCAGCACCCCCAGGCTACAGGAATCGTCGGATTGGCGGGCAAGCACGGACCCATAGATAAGCACTGCCAGCCAAACGGAGTGGAAAATGGCCCAAAACCCCGCCAGCAGCGGCATGTCATCGGACGCCGCCAGCCACCGGCGCTTATAGAGCACGAAGGCCGGCATCGTGGGTGTGGTTGGGGGTTGATTATGGGGGCTGGGGGACCACCCCGTGCATGGGATGGCTGGTCCACATGTTGGGGTGTGGGAGTAACAAAGCACTGGTCAATTCGGGTAAACGAGCCCTATGCCTGCATACGTAACGAGCCCTATGCCCCATGTTTGAGTACTGTACTTGTGCGGCGATTGACTCAGTTGTGTGTGTGGGGTTGTGTATCATAACTCATAGCAGCTCCAAAGAACTAAGTGACAGCTGCGAAAATGGTGGGCTTTTTGAAAACAATCGGGGGTCAATCCAACGGGGAGGGGAGGAGGCGAAATACTCATAATCAACCCACAAAAACTCTATCTTGAAACAAAGGTAGCACAGGCAGTGACCTGCCGAAACAGTGCTGTAGTTAGTGTGACACATAGTTGGGGGCTTACAGCAACCTGCAGCCGCACTGTGGATCGAGTGAACGCATGGTATCCCCGCCATTTTTTGAACCCTCCACCACAACCCAGCTGCACCTAGCTGCAACAAGGTTCGCAAGACTGTAGCTTCTGAACAACGCGTCTACTACTGCAGTCACTCGCGCCCAAAGGCAGCCGATCCTGCCGAGTTTGTGAACAGTCCCAGGACGGCTGACTAGGGAATACACGAAAGCACAAGTGCCCACCCGCGCACCACCCCACCAAACACGCGCTGCCGCGCATACGGTGTATGCCATCAGCCCTGGGTTGAGATATGCGGGTGGTATACAGCGTCGCAGCCCGCCTACGGGCGTGATGTGGTTCCGAACCCTATTGCAAGATGTGGTGGGTGGCAATGGCAGCAGTGGGTATCCGCCCCCCGCCCCGGCCGCCCTCGCACCGCCACCGCCGCCAAACTGCAGCCCCGAGATCCTGTTCTCGAACTGCTACAACACAAACATATCGGGCAGCGAGCTTCGGACCTCGTAAGTATCCACATTGGCCTCGCACACATCGGCACATGCATGCATACACCAAGCCATGTATGCTGCACATTTTGCACTTCACAAGCCCTTAGACCTCCTGACTTGTGCATTGTACACGTAATAATAAAAGGAGCACCGCCCACCTGTTATTGACCCCTGACCTTTGATGTCTGACCCATGCTCCAAACCCCTTCCCCAAAACCCTAGCCCAAACCCTAGCAGATGCACTCGCATTCACAGGGCCGCATCGACCGCAGGCCTGTCATTTTCACCTGACCCATATCTGCCATGCACACCTGTTCCAAAACCTCATCCAACACCCTAGCCCAAACCCTTGCGTAGGTTCATCGTGAGCAGCGTGGCTGGCGCGTCATGCCTGCTGCTGTTTGGACTGCTCAGGGGCCACCTCAAGGTGTACCGCACCAGACTGGTAAGGGTCTTGTAGGCTCGGGTTTAGAATTTTGTGGTCAGGGGCCACCTCAAGGTGTACCGCACCAGGCTGGTAAGGGTTTTGCAGGCTCCAGGTTAGGGTTCATGCTCACCGCAAACCAACATACAAAAATCTTCAAAATGCACCTCGAATCTTGGTTCCCAGTGAGAGTCGTCTGCGTCCCAGGGTCACCAATGTACACAATAGTCACGCCCTGACATTAGTCTGCGCCATGCCATGCCATGCCATGCCATTCAACATGCGCCCATGGGTGGAACAAAATAACACTCTGGCAACCGCACGCCTACCCATGCACACACACACACACCACACACACCGTTTTTACCCCCCTCCTTGCAGCTTCTCCCCACTGTGTGGGTGAAACCCCCCGCCCAGCACCTGCGCTGCGTGTCCCAGCTGTGGAACTGGCTGTGGCCTGTGCTCACCACCAGCGACAGGGAGGTGCTGCTGACAGCGGGGCTGGACGCACTGGTGGGTGGTGGGGAAAACCCTAATGAAAACCTTAGAGGTCCGTAATGGTACCCTTATGACACCCTTGTGGCTGTGGCCTGTGCTCACCACCAGCGACAGGGAGGTGCTGCTGACTGCGGGGCTGGACGCTTTGGTGGGTGGGGAGGAAAACCCTAACGAAAACCCTAGATGAACCCAATGAAACCCTTATGATACCCTGGTGCCTGTGGCCTGTGCTGACCACCAGCGACAGGGAGGTGCTGCTGACAGCGGGACTGGACGCACTGGTGGGTGGGAGGAAATATCCTAATGAAAACCCTAGAGGTCCCTAATGACACCATACGGGAACACAGCCCCCATTCCCCTCCCGCAGATGCTCCTGCGCATGACTGCCTTGGGCATCCAGCTGTACCTGCCGCTGTCTGTGGTCGCGCTGGCGCTGCGTAAGTACCCTTAGGGTTTGGGGTATACGGTATTAGGGCATCCTTCCCCTGCCGCACATGACCCACATGACCACACCACATGCCTGGCACAGCAATGCAACATGGCCCACTTTGCATGCCTGACCTCAGCAATGGGCCAACATCTCATGCTGAATACAAACCGCATTCCCACACGACCTCGTCCCATTACTGGCACGCTAACTTGCACGATGACATGGCACATCCCCGGGACATGGCCCCATGCTTGAGGCACCCTTTGGCACCCCCCACCCTGCAACTGGCGGTGACCTCCCCTTCACCCCCCATCCCGCAGTGCTCCCCCTGTATGGCCAGGGCTCCAACCAGGTGACCCAGAACGGGGCCGACAGCTCCGCCTTTGTCAAATACACGCTGGGCAACATCAGCAAGGGGTCGGGAGTATACTGGTGGGTGGAGGGGAGGAAAGCATTGCATAAAATATGCCACACGCTGGTATGCATACAGATGCGGCGGCCTTGTCAAAAGTAGTCTGTTGTTGAAAAATATGTGCATGCTGCTAGGCAGATGAGCTCGGCTCGCGCCAGTGGAGAACATATATCGAAGGATCTTGCTTTGGAGAATGCAGGGGTCCCTGTGCTAATTCTGATGTCCTCCCATCCAATACTGTCGACCTCAAGCAGGTGGTTGATCATGTTACACTCCCCCCTTGTAGGGTTTCCTTGCTTGTGCTCATTCTGGTGGTGGTCTACTCCTGCTGGCTGCTGTACATGCACTACAAGGTGTGTGTGTGGGGGGGGGGTGCTGGTCTGTTTGTGCTGACTGCTGCACATGCACTACGATGGTGTTGGTGGCGGTATGTATAGCGCAAGGTGGGGAGTTCAAGCATGTTTTAGCTTCCCATTCCCTATGGCTGTGGTTACTTCCGCAGGCGGGGCAACACCTCCAAGCCCAGGCGCTTTCCACCACACCCATCGTCTATATCATTCCTTGCATCAGCCGGCGAGTGCTGCAAACACTATTAATGCATGCTCCTGACCTCTCCATTTCACGCCACTGCAGTCTTACGTCATCCTGCGCCAGCGCCACCTCACCCAGGGCACAGAGGACGACATCAACGTGTGGATGAGGAGGTACATCCCGGGGACAGGCCCAGACCAGGTCGGGGATGGGGGAAAACCGGAAGGGGATTCCAAAAAGGACGATGGGCAGGACGATTCCAAGAGCCCCGAGGAGCGAAACGTGCTGCAGCGGCTGAAGACCCTGTTCATCCCCGATGAGGTAAAAACCCTTTGTTATGGTTTTTGTATGGATGTGGGTTAGGGTTACGGTAGCGATTTGAAGCACTCTTCTTGTTCAAGGAGGTAAAACCCTTACTAGGGTTGTAGTAGGGTGCTGTGTTTTGGGTTGGCAGCGACTCTGACCAATTTAATTGTAACCCTTGTTTGTAAGACAATATTTCCGTCATTGTACAATTTATCACAGCACGGATCCGCCACTTCCTTTTTGCCACCGAGGCTGACCAAATACCTAAACATCAATATTGTCTTACAAACAAATACCTACCCCCCCCCCCCTTTGCCCCTTCAGATGCTGCGCCTTGACGAGCGGCTCTCCGGAGAGGCCCTCCCCAGCGGCGGACCCATGACCAAGTACCTGAAAACCCTAAACAGGCAGTCCCTAGACAATACCCTACGGGGTGCCAGTTTCTCCTATGTGCGGGGCAGGGGGGGGGATGGGGAGGGGTCGATGCGGCGGCGGGGAGGGGGCAGGGAGGGGGACGGGAATTCCGGGAATTTCTCGCGGTTTGGGCCCACCACTGCGCCTGCCCGGGTGGTATCTGGCAACATCTTCAAATCAGAAAACGGGGAGGGTGGGGGTAGGGTGGAGCGGCGGGAATCCCCAGCCAATGCAACTGAGCTCCCACTCCCCCCAGGGGATGATAATATCACTCAGCTGTCAGCGCAAGGGGAGGAAAGGGCGGGGCAGCGGGTGGAGAGAGATGAGGGGGTAGAGGAGAGTGGCACCCCTCCGCCGCAGCCGCCCTCGGCTTCCCGCAAATTTGCCCAGGGGCTGACCCCCCTTGTGATTCCCTCGAGCCCCGAGGCGCGCGCCCCCCTGCTGGCCTACGAGGATTCCGCCGACAAATACGGGCTGGAGGACCCCAGCAGCCTGCAATTTGGACCCTCCACGGCGCCCGCCGGGTCGGGGCCCCAGCGCGCCCCGTCATTTGGCAGGGGGGGCATGAACAGGGCCCTAATTGGGAGCGCGCGGCGGCCCCCCAGGCCCGACATGCGCAGCATTGCTGAGGAGTCTCTGCTCCAGCACATGCACAGGAGCGACGATGGGGAGGGGGGGGGCGAGAGCGCGAAAAGCACGGGGAGGGCGACGGTGCGATCCTCAAGGGAGGTGCAGTTGAGCGAGAGCAGCATGGGAGGGGAGGGAATAGAGATTCCCAGGCTGCCCAGCAGCCCGGAATTTCTGGGGACCAGGCAGGGCGAGGCGGGGTCCCCAGGTGGCCCGACGCCGTTTTCGGGGGGGTCGAATTTGGACCCCGGGTCCCCGGGGGTGCTGGGAATTTCACCCAATTTTGCCTCTTCCTTGAGCCGGCGGAGGCTGCTGAGGGGGCGCGAGAGTGCGGGGGAGGAAGGGGAGGGACCGGGGGTGGCGAAGGAAAACGACGCCCCCCCCAGCCCCCAATGCATGCAGCGGCTATCCCCAACCAGGTGCGTGCTCAACATAATTCCCATCACGGGGAGCAGTGCACGTCGTGTATGCCATTCACAAACAACCCGCAAACAATGCCAGGATCCACCAATCACCAGGGAACCCAAAATCCCCTGACACTGTGGCTGATGCATCTTGTCTGCCCCCCATGCAGGTCTCTAATGAGTGAGGTTGCGGCATCAGGGGAGCTGTCCCTGTCCATACAGAGCTCCACCACCAGCGTGGAGCTGATGCTGGACAGGGCTACAGGTGGGGTTAAGGGTTTAGGGTTTAGGGTTTAGGGACTGGTGTTTGGGATTTTTGCTACCAGCGTGGAGCTGATGCTGGACAGGGCAACAGGTGGGGTGTAGGGTATCCAGGGTTCAGGGTTCAAGTAGGGGGTATTGTAATTTCTGCTCATTTCAGGCACTGACTGACATTAGCCTCTAGAACAGAAGAGAATGTAAATGATGACACCATGTAATGATGGCTGAACATTCCACAAATGATGACACCACTTACTGATGGCACAGATGGTAACACCATAATGCGCTTTCATGCAACCCCCTGCCATCCCCTCACCCCCTACCCCACACCCCACAGGCACCATCGTGCATCGGTGGTGGACCGCCGACACCCCCACCGCCACCCGGGACGGCGTGACCTCTCCCCTACTTGCAAAACCCTCCGTTAGGTTCCGCAAGCTGGTCAATACGGTCAACGCAGCGGGAAGGGAGGTGGGCGTGCTTGCGCAGCAGTATGCGGTGCTGGTGATGGACGTGCCAGGGGGGGAGGAGGAGGGCGGGAGGAAGGGGGAGAAACTGGGGTGGAGAAGGTATGGCCAGGGGTATCGCTGTCATTGCATCTATTTTGAAAACCCAGGGAATCATCAGATGTTTGTGGTTATAAGGGGGGGAAGCTGGGGTGGAGAAGGTAGTGCACTGCATGGTTGTGGAGGCGGGTTATTTTCCAACATCGTGAGATGCACAGGTCATTCATTGGGCAAACCTTTGTGTGCCCTTGCCTGCACTGTTGCTTGCTTTTTGCGGGGGATTGTCATAGCAATCGACGTGGTTATCCACCCCTTATCCATGCCACTGCCGCCTTCAGTATGGTATCCACACTGGTGCTCATACTCACCCCCGCCTTTGATAAATTATCCACCCCACAGGCACCTTTGATATGTCATCCACCCCAACAGCGACATTCTTATCTCATCCCCCTCTTGCTGAGTCATGGGGTGTGCCACGTGGCGTGCAGGCGGTGGTCCCAGGGGGTGAAGTGGCTGTGGGGGCAAATGGGCAGGTGCCGCGTCATGTGGCGCCACATGGCGTCGTGCATGTACAACGGCCAACCCACCCAACCCACGACAGGTGCGCAGAAACCCCAGCAACCCCCTAGCTTCCATTGCCTCTCACCTAAACCCTAGACAGTTGCCTACAACCGCAATCCTGCATCTCACTTCAAAGCTGGCAGACCGTAATACCCCTCCCCTAGATATAATTATATTAAAATCCTTTTCCCACCCCCCTCCCCACCCCCCACCTGCAGCTGTGTGCCCCCCCAGCCCCACCCACCCCTCCCAGCACCCCATCACAATACCCACCACCCCCGTCTCCTCCCCCGGCGGCACCCCACCCCCCACTGCCGAGCGGGGGGACAGCTCGGAAACCCAAGACGAGGGTGTCGAGGAGGGTTTGCTGAGCGCCACCCGAATGCCTCCCAAGATGTTGGTTGAGGAGGCGTTCAGGTGCCTGTTCCCAGAGTCATTCCAGCAGGTGGTGCCTGTGTGGAACCACAAGGTAGGGTTTTGGAAAGGGTTTGGGGCTGGGTGTTGGTTTTTGGTGTCAGCAATGAGTGAGGACAATCTCAAGTATTGTACTCATTGTCACGGTTCACATCTCATCACACCACATCATCACTCCAAGAAGGTAATGAGGCGATCCCAACTACTCCACAGCAACATGCCACACAAACAAACCAGAATAAGTAAATGAAGTTTTGCCACATTTACCTCGGGCCAAAAGCGTACCAAGGTAATCATCGACCCCACCATGGCTACTACCTATTGCGCATCAGCAACCCCTCCGCAGCACATCAGGGCATGCTAGTGGGGCGTCTTAGCTGATTTTCAATTACTTCGTCCAAGTGTACCAAGGTGGGTATCATCCCTCCATGGCTAATTCCTCCCCGTTCCCCCCACCCCGCAGCGCATCGACCTGCTCCTTGACAAGTGGGACAGCCTGTGCGCCAAGCTGGAGGTAGCCAGTGAGAAGCTGACCCGCAAGGGGGGAAACGTGCGCCCCCAGCACCGGGTGCCAGCCATCTACGGGCCCAAGGTGGACAGCGTAGAGTGGTATGAAGGGGAGATCGACAGGGTGGAGGAGGACCTGGTGCGGCAGCGGCAGGAGATCCTGGATGGCCCACCCACCTCCTCCTACTTTGTGCTGTTCAGGTGAGGAAACCTGGGGGTGACTAATAGTAATAGTGCAAATATATAATAAACTGCATTGCATCGCGGTGATCTGAGAAAATTGAAGAACTGGTTATTCGTTGAACGGGGACTGACTGACTGCTCGGACTGGAAGCATTCCACCACACATCCGGCCATCCACCCACTGAAACTTCCACACCCACACCCACTGAGCCCCATTGTCTGCCCCACACCACCCCGCAGCTCCCAGAAGGCCGCCGCCATCGCCGCACAAGCCAACCTGCACCCAGAGGATGGCCACTGCTTCCTGGTGATTCCTAAAATCGGCCGCTTGTATAAAGCCAACGTGCACGCAAAGCACGGCCACACCCCAAGCACTACCACCAAGCCCTAATCAAACCTCCATCTCCTCGAGCTTCCAGACCCTAAAGCCTACCCTAAACAAGCTTTCAAACCCCACCCCTGCAGCTCCCAGAAGGCCGCCGCCATCGCCGCGCAAGCCAACCTCCACCCGGAGGACGGCCACCGCTTCAGCGTGATCCAGGCGCCTGGGCCCGAGGAGGTCAACTGGTCGGTGCTGTGGCTGGGGTGGTGGGGGCGGGAGATGCGCGCGCTGGGGGTGCTGCCCCTTGTCATTGCGGTCATGGCGCTGCCCACTGGGTTTGCCGCAGGTGGGTGGGTGGTGGTGGTGGTGTGGTGGTGGTGACTGCTGTGGTGTGATTGGTGATGGCGGGCACGGCGCTGTTGAAGGCCGGACAAAATCTACTAGAAATTTGCCTGCCACTGCAAGCATGGTGATTCAATTCAACCTTGTGCTGCGCGACTCAACCCCAACCCCAAAACCCTGACCAAAACCCTACCTCCCCGCAGGCGTGGTGACCCAGCTCAACCTGGTGCTGTGCGACTCGTCCCCCTCCAACACCCTCTACTCCGAGTGGTGGTGCGACAAGGGCAACCAGTTTAAGAATTTCATCACAGCCATCGCACCCGCGCTGCTGCTCACGCTGTACCAGAATTGGCTGCTGCCGCTGGCGCTGTACTACCTGGCGCAGGTGGGGAACCCTAGGAGAGGATTTAGGGGTTAGGCCAGCAGAAATGCTATGGTTTCTACTGCTCATGCTGTACCAGAACTGGCTGCTGCCTCTGGCACGCTACTACCTGGCACAAGTGGGGAACCCTAGGGAAGGTTTAGCGTTTAGGGAAGTGGAACTTAGGCCAGGGTTCTGCTGCTTGCGCTGTACCAGAACTGGCTGCTGCCGCTGGCACGCTACCACCTGGCGCAAGTGGGGAACCCTAGGGAAGGTTTAGCGTTTAGGGAAGTGGAACTTAGGCCAGGGTTTCTGCTACTTGCGCTGTACCAGAACTGGCTGCTGCCGCTGGCGCTGCACTACCTGGCGCAGGTGGGGAAACCTAGGGAAGGGTTTAGGGTTGGGAACCCTAGGGAAGGGGTTCTGGGGGAGTGTGGACCAGGCCTGCTGTCATGCTGCCTTGCTAATTGTAATAAGTTGTCAATTTACACCACTCGTCTACGACACGCTGTTGAGGGATACAGTGAAACCAGGAGATGTGAAATGTTTTTCTAGGTGCAATTCACTCGCTTCAGATATCCAATCCCCCACCCCCACCCCGCACCCGCAGGCCGAGTCCAAGTACCCCTCCCTGTCCAAGCTGGACCGGCGCATCGGTGCGCTCTTCTTCTACTGGACCATTTTCAACGTGTTCATTGGGGCAATGCTGGGGGGGACGGCATTCTCGCAGCTGTCGGTAAGTGTGGACGGCGTACATGCATTCCAGCAGAACTCTGCATTGGTTTCGCATTATCCCAGCGTGTCGCAGCTGTAACTGTAATTGTATTCACAAACTTCATCATCGTCACCCTGTCATGTTGACGGTAATACAAATTGGAAACTTTAGGAGTTCACGAGCACCAAGGCCATTTAAATGGCCCTTCAGGTATAGTCGGTTTAGTACCCGCTTGACTGCTCACCTGGGAATGATGTAGGGTCACTTTCTGGATGGGTTGCTTAGCTAAAGGGTGCACAGCTTCGCGGCTGATGCCTTTTCGGGTTCGTCCCAAAATTACGCGTCTCGCGTAGGGCTTTACCTTTTTTTTTTACCTTGGTAATTCTATCCTCTCATGAATTGCAACGTAATGATTGTAAATATATTCTTTCTGCAGGTTGTGATCACCAGCCCGGAGGAGATCTACCGCCTGACCGGCGCCCCCCCACCTTGTAATTGTAATCATCATTGTAATCACCCTCCTAATCATCATCACACCTCATCTGCAGGTTGTGATCACCAGCCCCGAGGAGATCTACCGCCTGATCGGCGTCACCCTGCCTCAACTGTAATGTCATTGAATCACCCTCCTAATCATCATCACACCCTATCTGCAGGTTGTGATCACCAGCCCCGAGGAGATCTACCGCCTGATCGGCGTCACCCTGCCCCTGTCCGCCAACTTCTTCATCCAGCTGATTGTGTTCAAGGGCTTCTTTAACAACTTCCTGCGCCTGGTGTTCCCGCACTTTGGGACGATCTGCGTGGCGGCGCAGTCGGTCCCGGGGACATGCTGTGGTGAGTGCCAGGGGATTCAAAAGGAAAATAATAAATTGCAGATTGTGGTTAGGTCGCCGTTCAGGAGTCATCAATGTCGGTCCCGAGGTCTCAGTGCCTAGGATTCTGGAGGAGGGTTGGGGTGCAAAAATTGGTAGAAACTCCCTCATACCCCATGAGATCAAGTCCCTGAGCGCCATCAGCATGCGACACGGGAAGGAGGTTCTGGAGTCGCCGGGCACATACCTCCAAACCCTTAACTTGCCCCTTGAACTTCCACACCAAGATTGCCGAGCGTTTACATGCCATGTAATAAGTCCACGATCCTCCCCGCAGTCCCTCGCACCAGCCGCCATGAGGTCCCTTGGCGCCATCAGCACGCGATACGGCAAAGAGATGTTGTTGGGCCTAAACCTAAACCCTAAACCTTGTACCTAGCAAAACCCTAACACCAAATCATGCGTAGCGTCCACATGCCTTCTGCAATCGTTAATCCCCGCCAATTCTCCCGCAGTCCCCCGCACCAGCCGCCAGGAGATCATGTCCCTGGGCGCCATCAGCATGCGCTACGGCAAGGAGGTGGCGGAGGTGCTCGGCATGTACCTGATGCCGCTGGCGTACGCGGTGGTGTCGCCCCTCATCCTGCCGGTGTCATTCGTGTACTTCGTCACGCACTGGCTCATGCTGAGGCACCACATACTGTGAGTGGGGTGACGGGTGGCGGAGTTTCAAAATTTGGACCATGCTGGGCCACAATTTAAAACTGCCCCGCCCCCAAGCGCGGCATTTGCTGTCATCTACTGTGGTTGCTCCGGGTGGCGTGGTTGTTGACATGCTGTGCCTGCGCTGGGACTTTGCCCTGTCCTATCCCTGATTGGGGCTTGAAGTGTAGGGTCTTGGGTTGTGCTACTGGTCTATGTACTGTGCCTGCGCTGGGGCCTTGCCCTGTCTCTCCCCTGTAGTGTTCCCAATGGGTCCTCCCTGGTTTCCACAGTGAACGAGGCCCTCCACACTACTCGCCCGCACCCCCCTATCTCTACAAAACCCTGCCCAAAACCCACCCAAAACCCTAACTCACCCCTTACCCCGCAGGTACGTGTATGAGCGCGCCTTTGAGTCTGGCGGCCGCTCCTTCGACTCCTTCTTCCGCCAGTTCTTGGTGGCGCTGGGCCTGGCCCTTGCCTTCTCCGCCATGGTGTTCACAGTGAACGAGGCCTACCTGCAGGCGCTGGTGCTGCTGGTGGGGGTGCTGCCGGGGGTGGTGCTGTTCAACAAGTGAGTGGGTGTGTGTGTGGCGGGGGGGGGGTGCTGGTCAAATGTGTGGGGGTGGTCCTGTTCAACAAGTGAGCACTGGGGGGTGGGGGTGGGTTGCTGGTCTAATGTGTGTGGGGGGTGGGGAGTGGTGCTGTTTAAACAAGTGGGTACTGGTGGGGAGTGCTGGGGGGGTCTGCTATGTGTATGTGGGTGTGGGATGATGGGGTGTGTGGGTTGGGGGCAAGCGGGTGCCGTGCGCGGGAGTTGAGCAGAGGGTGGCGGCTGGCAGCTGGAGTATACCACATTTGCCACGATTTGCACACAAGCCTACACCCACTCACCACCGCCCTCCCCCCCCACACACACACCCCCTCCCGCAGCTACTGCCAAGCCCGCTTTGCCGCCGCAGCCAGCGCCACCCCCCTCGAGTCCGCGCGCATCGCCCCCCCTGCCCTCCTTGACCCCGCCATCTACCTGCCGCCAGCGCTGCGCAACGGGGCCGCGGGCTGGTACCCTGAGTATGGCAAGGCGTGGGAGAACTCATGCGCAGTGCGCTACACGGCGTGCACCACGGGCTAGGGTATAGGGTTTTGCCATGTGTCTGGGATAGCAAATGGATTTTGGTGGCGTGCACCATGGGCTAGGGTGCAGGCTGCACGAGGACCCCAAAGGAGGGTATTTCTGCTAACAATGCAGTGGGCTGGTACCCTAAGAACGGCAAGGCATGGAGAGGTTGGCTGGGAATGCCTGCCTGCAGCCCTAAGCGAGGGTTTGAGTACGTTGCGGAAGGGGGTTTGTGTGCACTCTGCACTACAGCCTAGGCTAGGGTTTGTCAGGGTGAAGGCCACCCCATGCGTGCCTGGCATTTTCCCGTGCAGGCTGCAATAGTTGCCATTGTGGGCCAGTGGGTGTAGGGGAGGGGGAGAGAGCGAGGGATGCAATGCAATTTATGTACCTCGAGCAATGTGGTACCTGTGAAGGCAACCATGTGTACTAGCCTGACCACGCGTGACCACCACGTACGTGTACTGCGCTCAGTTTTGGAAATAGAACGAGACGAGGGTTTATACTTTTTGTGTGGGCAAGACATTGTCGGCAGACAGACGTAGGGAAGAGCACACTGCCTTTTTTCTATGGATTCAGTCCAAATGTTGCTACAGCGAGCTTGTTTTTCTGGGCTGGTCCAGAGCTGCCTAGTGTTGATGGTCCACATTACGAAAGGATTCTTGGCAATGCACAGCAGGGGCAGCACTCAGCAGTGCTAAGTCTCCAACAAACTTACAATAAGTTGCCACCTGGGCCACCGGTCATTCAAAAAGATGCAACGGGGTGGATCATGGCACAAATAGACAGCATCATTTGTTTGCTATCTCGAGGCGCCAAACCCTAAACCCTAAAACTGTTCCGCCCCCCAACATGCATTGCTGGACTGGGTGGTGGCGCTTAATAAAGCACTAACGACACAACGTTGGCTTCAAAAGCTCATCACGTTCACGTTTTCTCTACTCTTTCCTCTGAATGCTCTCTTCGAGGATTCGTTCACCAACAAAAAGGTCGGATGAATGCATGCATGCATTGTGCCCACGTGGGATGAACTGGCATCATATGACCAGTAGCAGCAACGTGACCATATACACACTCCTACTACACAGCAAATGAACCGGGCTATACACAAGTACTCGTTTGACACCTAACTGCCTGCTTTCCAAGGCTTAGTTTTGAAAACTTGGCATCAAGGTGGCAGCAACGGCACTCATGCCCAGCGTACCACCAAGGTAACCGGTTATTACGTACACAACCTCTTGTCAACAACGGTCAGCACAGCGGCTCAGCACTTTCTGCCAGCGGTGGGATCCTATCTGTGGCATATGGCTGGCTCAGTTGTCGGGATGTGTTGGGCTGTGGCCAGTTGCCTGCACCTCCCAGGGGGCAACCCCTTCTGCTTGTCTCGGTGAGCGTTTCCCTCGTTTTATCCCAAGTCAGATCCAGCGCCCTGTCCTCAATCTTCCCGAGTACCTGTGTTTCTGTGAACTGATATCATGACATGCGGTTGTTGACCAGCTAGCTTCAGGCCACTGGCACCTTGCTGCCTAGGCACCAAGTTGACAGCCTGTTTGCTCTTCGTGAATTAGTGAAGCTCTTCTCACTGCTGCACAGGGAAGTCTCTTGTCAGGGAGTACAGTAAGGTCAAGACAAGCTGTGTACCAGCGGCGATTTTATTCCTTCTCACAACCCTCCAGCTGTGTTCTCAAACACTTCAACACTTCTGCTCTTTGGGTCTTTGGGAAAGGACTGTCCCGTACAGTTAGAGCCCTGGCAGGAAACCGTACGGGCCAGCCCTTTCCCGAAAACCCCAAAAGCAAAACCGTTCAAGTGTTTAAGCACACAGCCGAAGAGACGATCCAGGTCCTGGATGATGAATGGGACGAGTTCGTACAGCAGCTGGAGCCGGGACAGCACTTGTATGCAAGGGTGCCAACTGCAGCAGGCGATGCAGGCCCGCAGTATGTGCTGGTACTTTCTGATGCAGGGCTACCAGACTTGGCAGCCCCACACCAAGCTGGCTGTGCAGACCAATTCACTGGCAGCGTGGACCCTCCAAGCATCACCATGCGAGGCGGCAATGGCGGCTCATTGAGCGAGGCTGATTCACTGATGAATGGCGCACTGTGGATGGAATTGATTACGAAGGTGCGTGGGGTGGGGTGAGGGTGGGTTGTTTATAGATGAGGCGCAAGGCTGCCATTGGGTGCATTGGTGCGCTTGGGGCAAGGGGTATACGGCTGGAAAATACAGTTGGGTTTGCTATCGCGATGGTATAAGGGCGACGAGCATTTTTGACATGTGCTGCCCAGGGTGTGAGGTGGTAGGGTTTTCGTTTGTGTTGACCTGTGCTTCACAAATCGAGCGCTTCTCCTTTTAACCCCAAGGCAGGCCCGACAACCTGTTCATACTCATTCACAGATGTGTGTGATTGATTAATGTCTGAAGTGGTTGTTTGCAGGCGGCCTTGAACCAGGCTTCGGGAAGTGACGAATTTCCGGCCAATGGCATTACCAGAGCCCTCAACGGGTTGCCGAACAGCCATGCCAACGAGCCCAGCAACAACAAATTGGGGTACAGTGGCAACAGCAATAGCAGTGGAGGTGACAGCCCTGGATCGGGTCGCGAGTCCAAGACTCATTTTAAAGAGTTCCTCAATATCGACCGCCTCCTCAAGATGCCAGTGCCATACATGCTGGTGCTGACAGACCTCATGGATCTGACAGACAAGGCACGGGTGTGCAAATTGAACCGCACTCTTTACCAGGGGGGGCACGAGCCAGCAGACAACGTGGCGAATCTCGTCTTGGATTACGAGGCAGCAGCACGCCGCGACCCGCAACAAGTCTTTGGGGCAATCATAACCTTGATGGAGGAGGTGTCAGGAGAGCAGGCAGAGGATCGGGATGTGGAGGTGCTGATCAGCCAGTGGTGCGATGCTGGGGTCATGGCATGGCGGTTGCGGGATATCATATTTGTGAGACAGCGATACCCTATCCCGACCACTTTTACCATCAAGGAACTGGAGCGGCTGCTGGATGTCATCAGAGAAGATGACAAGTACACTCTTTTCCGCGAGCTGTCCAATTTCCTTGCCATTGTTGCTCGCAAATTTCTGTTGGGCGAGTTCCCGTGAGTAAGGCTCACTAGCAGGTGTGAGTAGTGTGAGCTGAAAGGGTGAACGGAAGGCATACTAGGTGTATGACACGGCTTGGTAGGGCTGCTGATGCAGGGCAAGGGTGCTGCAGCATGAGCATGCGCGCTATCATGTGTCAGCACTTCAGTTTTATCCTGTAATTCGCTGCGTATGACATTGTCGACATTGACAGACAGACGTTAGTGAAGAGCATGAGGTCATTTATGAAGTGTATACTAGCCCTTTAGTGGTTCAGCCCACAGGATGCTACTTATTGGGTGAAGCTCATAGCTTGTTTTTCTGGGCTGATCAAGACTTGCAATGTTGATGGTCCTTTGCCAGAATAGGATTCTTGGCAACGAAAGGCAGGGGGCAGTACTCAACAGAGTCTTCAACATTTTAAATTCACTGTGCCACCAGGCGGCCATGTAAAAGGTTGCAGTGAGGTGGATCATGGCACAAAAAACATCAATTGGTCGTTACCTCGAGGCCCTAAACCCTAAACCCTAAACGTTGTTCCACCCCCCCTTGTTGGTCTGTGTTGGTTGCGCTTTATGAAATTTTACATAGCAACGACACAACTTTGGCTTAAAAAATTATCTTGTTCACGTTTATCTGCTCTTCCCTGTCCTTGCTTTCCCCGAGGATCCGACCAACAAAAGTTTTTGGTGATATGCATGCATGCATGTGCCGACAGACACATGGACTGGTACCAGCAATATCGTAGCCATATACACATTCCATGTACACAGCAAGTGACCCGTAATTCACACTAGTACTCGTTCCACACTTCCTGGCTGCCTGTATTTAAGCCTTAGTTTTAGGCCTCAAGGTGGCAGCAGAAAGGTATCACTCACCAGCATACCACCAATTTAACCTCCAGCCAACAACGGTCAGCACAGCGTCTCGTGCCTTGAGGCAGGTTCCTGTCAGCGGTGGCTCCCAACTGTGGCATATGGCTGGCTCAGTTGTCGGCACCCAGGGTGTGTTGGGTTGTGCCCAGTTGCCTGCACATGTACGTCTCCGGGGGCAGCCACTCCTGCTTTTCTCGGTGAGAGTTTCCTCTTTCAAGTCCAGCAACCTGCTCTGTACTATTCCACAAGGGCCTGTGTTTCTGTGCACTGACTAGGTTGGTGACTAGCTAGCTGTAGGCCACTGGCACTTTCCTGGTGGCTAGCCAACGAGTTTCCTACTGCTGCACAGGGAAGTCTCTTGTCTGGGACCTCAGTCAGGTCCAGGATCCAAGCTGTGCCCCAGCGGCAACTCCACTGCTCCTCACGACCCTGCACTGTTGTGACAGCCGGATCAGTAATCAGTACGAATCAGCCCTTCCCCAAACACCCCACGATCAGGACTGTTGCAGTGTTTGAGCAAACTGGAGAGACAATCCAGGTCCTGGATGATGACTGGAACGAGTTCCTACAGCAGCTGAAGCCTGGACAGCGCTTGTATAAGAAAGTACCAACTGCAGCAGGCGACGCAGGCCCGCAGTATGTGCTGGTATTTTGTGGTGCACAGCTGTCAGACTTGGCAGCCCCACAGCTGTGGCAGGCAGTCCCTACAGTCCCACACCAGGCTGGCGGTACCGGTGCACCCCACCCCACTGGAAGTGATGAGCATGAGTGGGAGGGGACGGTGCGGGACCATGTGCAGGCTGCGCTGCGTGGGCCACCTGAGCACCATGGGGTGGTGCGGGGCCATCTGGAGGCGGCGCTGGCTTGCTCCAGCTGGGTGCAGCAGCAGGCTGACCGCACCCAGGAGACACAGGACCAGCTGCAGGAGGGGCTGGAGCAGGGGGCGCAAGCGGTGCGCGGAAGGGGGATATGGTAGGGGTCATACCACAGGGCAGTGAGTTGCAAGTGGGCAGTAGGGTTGAGGTGCAGGTTTTGAAATGCAGGTAAGTATCTCATCAGAGGCTGCGGCCCAATCCGGCTGCAGGTAATTCAATTGTTGAACCATTTTGTTTAATATAATATAGTATAATTTGAATATAGTATAATAAAACTAATTATAATCGATACGGTAATTAGTTATTCCTTAAGGTATCTGTGGCTGCAACCCAACCCTTGCAGAATATTTAAATATTTTTTGAACGTCCATGCCTGGCTGTCCTGCTAAAATGCACGTGAAAAAACATCTCCATCAGTGACCCACCGCTTGTTGCAGGGTGCACCTGGCCTGCCTCCCCCCTCCCCCCTGCAGCCCTGCGCCAGCGCCACGCCCGATGACCAGAACAGCGCCACCTCTGGCATCAGCACCCTAGGTGGCAATGGCGGCTCGTTGAGCGAGGCTGAGCCGCCGATGGATGGCGCACCGTTGATGGACTTGACAACGAAGGTGAGTGGGGTGGCGTGAGGGTGAAATGTCTATTGATGAGGCTGGCATTGGGTGCATTGATGCTATTGTGCATGGGGTATAAAATTAAAAAAATGTAGTAAAATTTGCCATCTCGATGGTAAAAGAGGGACGCACATTTTTGACATGTGCTGCCCAGGGTCTGAGGTGTTGGGTATTTTTTGTGTCAACTAGTGCTTCACAAATCGAGCGTTTTTCCTTGAGTCAGACCCAACAACCTGTTCCATACTCATCCATAGACCTGTGTACGGTAATCGAATAAATGCCAGGGTTGATTGTCTGCAGGCTGCGAGGGACAAGGCTTCAGGCAGTGACAAATCTCAAGCCCATGGCATCACCCCGGCCCTCGACGGGGTGCCAAACAGCCGTGTGAAGTCAAACAGACCTTCTGAGCATGTATGACAGGATGCCGATGCCACTGTCCCACATGGTCGCGCTGGCAGACCTCATGGAGCTGACAGACAAGGTATTGGTGTACAAGGTGAACCGCACTCTTCGCCAGGGCGGCCAAGAGCCAGCAGAATCCGTGACGGATCTCATGGTGGATTACGCTACAACAATACGCCGCGGCGTGCAATACACGCCATTGTGGGACACGCAACAGTTCGTTGGGCAATCCAAACCTTGATGGAGGAGGTAACAGGAGCGCAGGCAGAGGATCGGGATGTGGAGGTGCTGATCAGCCAGTGGTGCGGTGCTGGGGATGAGGCGTGGAAATTGCGGGAGGACATTTATGCGTTGCTGATACAGGGCAAGGGTGCTGCAGCATGAGCATGCACACTGACATGCGTCAGCACCTGTTGCCATCTGGCTTAAATTCATAAAACCCTGCATATGACATTGTTGGACAGACAGAAAATATTGAAGAGGCATGAGGTCTTTTATGAATTGCATTTTACCCTTTTGATGGATTCAGCCCATAGGTTGCTACACCTAGGGTGTTTTCTGGGCTGGTCCAGACCTGCCATGTGATGGTCCATTGCGAGGATAGGATTCTTGGCAGTGCACAGTAAGGGGCAGTACTCGGCATTGCAGAGTCTGCAACATGTTTACAGTTACTGTGCCACCAGACGGCCATGTGAAAGGTTGCAATGGGGTGGACTGTGGCACAAAGAACATTTGGTCGTTACCTCGAGGCCCTAAACCCTAAACCCTAAGAGGTTGTTCCACCCACGTGGTGCACCCTGGGGCTTGGCTGGGTGGTTGCGCTTAATTAAGCACCAACGACACAAACTTGGCTTCAAAAGCTCATCTTGTTCAAGTTTCTCTCCTCTTCCCTCTGAATGCTTTCCCCGAGGGTCCGTTTAAACCAACAAAAAAGTCTGGATGAATGCATGCATGCATTGTGCCCACATGCGATGACCAGCCGTCGTATCGTAGCCATACACACACTCCTAGTATACAACAACTGACCCGGGATACACACCAGTACTCGTTAGACACCTCCTGGCTGCCTGCATGCCAAGCCTTGTCAATAGTTCACTATAGTTTTTGCCTAGGTGTAGCAAATGACCCTCTTGGCCAACATAACCACCAAGGTAATCGCCTGCCAACAACGGTCAGCACAGCGGCTCAGGCCCTGAGTCAGGGTTTCTGCCAGAGGTGGTTCCTATCTGTGGCATATGGCTGGCTCAGTTGTCGGCACTCGTGGAGGTGTGGTGGGCTGTGGGCAGTTGCCTGCACAGATCCGGGGGCAACCCCTTGTGTTTGTCTCGGTAAGCGTTTCCTCTTTCAACCCCAACTTGCAAGTCAGGGCCAGAAACCTGATACGTGCTCTTTCTCAAGGACATGTGCTTCTTTGCACTGACAAGCGGTTGTTGGCCAGCTAGCTGTAGGTCACTGGCACCTTCCTAGGAATGGAGGCCTGGAATGCATGTGACTAACTAACCAACCTTCCTGGCTAGGCACCAAGTTGACAGCTCTTCCCACTGCTGCACAGGGAAGTGTCTTGTCAGGGAGCTCAACATGTTTAAGACAAGCTGTGTACCAGCGGCGATTATATTGCTATTCACGACCCTGCATTGCTGTGACAGCCCTGTCGATGAACAGTACGGACCAGCCTTTCCCCAAAACTCCTAAGAGCAGAAGCGTTCAATTGGTTGAGCACACAGCTGGAGAGACCATCCAGGTCCGCAATGATGATTGGGACGAGTTCCTACAGCAGCTGAAGCCTGGGCAGCGCTTGTATAAGACAGTACAAACTGCAGCAGGCGACGTCAACGCAGGCCCGCAGTATGTGCTGGTACTTTCTGGTGCAAAGCTGTCAGACTTGGCAGCCCCACACCTGTGGCAGGCAGTCGCGCACCAGGCAGTCCCTGCAAAGCACCTCACAGGAAGTGCCAACGTTGAGTACCTTGAGCGGGAGGCGGTGGTGCGGGGCCATGTGCAGGCGGCGCTGCATGAGCTACCTGAGCAGGAGAGGGTGGTGCGGGGCCATCTGGAGGTGGCGCTGGCTGGCCTGGCGCAGCAGCAGGCTGACTTACATGACTGCACCCAGGGCCAGCGGGTGCAGGCGGGGCTGGGGCAAGAGGCGCGCGCGGTACGTACCAGGGGTGTCTGTTTAGGGTTTACAGCACAGGCAAGTGCGCACTAAGGTTGCTTCAAAGTGCATGCAACAACCAGCACACATCGAGACGGTGGGTAGGTTAAACCTACCACCCTGCACTCCTCGTGCTCCCACACCATAAAGGAGTGACCCCAACTAATATGGTAGGGGAAGCAGTGGGCAGAAGGACAATGCCCTTCTCTCTGCTAAATCCTCTTCCTTCACTAAGGCACCTGTTCAAGGACAGGCTGCGTAGGTGTTTATTTGTTTTTGCATATATAAGGGTTTAAAGTGTAGGGTTTAGGGTCGGATGCACAGGGAGCGGGCTCGGTTTGGTGCAGGGTTTGCAAGAGGCGGGGGAGGGTGGGTAGGGAGGGGCGTAGAGACGCCTGGCGGTGGTTGGTGGCGCTCTCCGTGTGCGCCCAATGACCTACACATTGTGCCATTTCCACATGCACCTTCACAATGCTGGCGCTGGGTGCATTACTGCGTTGGGCATGGGCTATAAGAATGTACGATTTAGTAGGATTTGTCGTCGCGATGGTAAAAGGCGACTCGCATTATTTAAATGTGCTGCCCAGGGTCTGAGGTGTAGGGTATTTGTCTGTGTCAACCCGTGTTTCACGAGTCGAGCGTTTCTCATTTTACCCCCAAGTTAGACCAACGACCTGTTCCAAACTCATCCACAGATTGGTGAGTTACAATTGAAAAATGCTTGGGTTGGTTGTGTTGCAGGCCATGAGAGACAAGGCTTCAGGAAGTGACAAACCTCAGGCCAATGGCATCGCCGGTGCCCACAACGGGGTGCCACCAGCCATTTGACAACGTTGCTCGGAGTGTATGACAGGATGCCAATGCCAATGTCACACATGCTCGTGCTGACAGACCTCATGGAGCTGACAGACAAGGCGCTGCTGTACAACTTGAACCGCACGCTTTGCCAGGGGGGCCAGGAGCCAGCTGAATTCGTGGCGGATCTCATGTTGGATCACCTTGTAGCAAGACGCTGTGGCGGGCAAGACACGGCATTGCGCGACACGCAGCAGGTCGTTGGGGCGATCAAATCCTTGGTGGAGGAAGTATCAGGAGCGCAGGCAGAGGATCGGGATGTGGAGGTGCTAATCAGCCAGTGGTGCAGAGCTGGGATTAAGGCATGGAAATTGCGGGAGGACAATTTTGTCCGAAGGAGACACCCTATCCCGACCAGTTTTACCGTCAGGGAATTGGATCGGTTGCTGGTTGTCATCAGAGAAGATGATGAGTTCATTCCTTTCCGCGAGCTGTCCATTTTCCTTGCCATTGTTGCTCGTAGACTCCTGTTGGGCGAGTTCCCGGAAGTAAGGCTCGCTATCAGGTGTGAGCTGAAAGAGTGAACAGAGGCCATACCAGGTGTATGACATGGCTTTGTAGGGATGCTGATACAGGGCCAGGGTGCTGCAGCATGTCATGCGCCAGCACCTGTTTTGATTATGGACAGCTACTTTAAGTGTGGGGCATACCCTGCCAATGGTTTTGTAGGTGACAGCCATGCGGCCCTCCCATCTGCCAGTGAGACACAAGTTTTTAGGGAGTGGCTGTGTCCCTGACAGTGTCCTCTTTGCAGCAGCAACTGTTCTGTTGTATGCCCTATCATAGAGAGCCTTGTCAGCCCCCTTGTGCATGTGGCAGGGCAGCTGATTATCAATATAGTCCACCGGTGGCTGATGGTCATTCCCAGCGCCACTCGTATCCAACCGGCAGGGGTTGTAGTATAACCGCATGCTGTCTAGTACGAAGGTTACAAACACACGGGAGCACATAGTAGAGAGCGTACTATGCACTACAGAAAGAGACAAGCAAAGGCCTTCAAATACCAGGCACTTTGCCTGGCCCAGCCAATCAACACTCCCTATAGGCAAATGGAAAGGAAGAAGTATAGCACCATCGCCAGCTGGCGGCAATTTACAGCTAGTACCCGCCGCACGTGTGCCTGCGTTCTCACAGCGCCCGTAATGAAAAGGCCATCAGCCGCCCATAAATCATTAGCACGCTGGCCCAATCCGCCCACAAAATCTGAACCGGACCATGTAAAAATCCCCAAGCCCCATCGCAAACCAGGCCCCAGCTGCATCTTACCCACGCAAAGGTCACTACAGTATACGGCTCAAATATGGTTTCCTCATTAGTCCCATTCTAGCTCCCCTGCCCCAATCAGTCTGACGCCTGCGTGCAGAATCTGCTCGGCTCATCACCGCCTGCTTACACCCTAACCCTAAACCCTAGTCCACCATGCCCAACAGATCCAGCCAGTCTAGCAGGGCTCCGGTTGTTGCAGCGTCACCGTATTCAGAGGTGGAGAACCCTGCGGAAGGGTTTATAGTCACTATAAACCCTAAGTTAGGTGAACGGTTCACACATGCTAATAACAAACCGTACACCCTGCAGGGTGCACATGCATGTCACAGAGTCTGCAAGCACACATCCCTTCCAGTGACCACATGCATGCCTGCCCTTGCTGTGGCAACCAGCCAATGCAAATGCATGCATTGGCGGTGCACTGACACAGGTGGTGGAGGGGAGGTACAAGCTGGATGCACCATGCAAGCGATTCAACATGCGTTTGCACATTATGGCCGTAGTGCTGTGTTTTTGGGGGGCACCTAGGGCCACATGGGCTGCATTTGTTACAAAAGACTTGAGGACAATACACATCCAGGAATTGATACAAGCGATGCGAGGACATTTATGAGTGGCGCAGGCATGTGCAAGGCTGACTGCTAATCTGACCGTACTGCTGGAGTGCATGCATTTCCCTCCTTTGCAAATCAGGGGTGCTGTGTGAAGGCAACGCACCCGCGTCCCAAGCTGCCCGCAGCAGTAGATGGTGTTTGGGGTTTCAAGGTGTAAACCAAGGGCTTAGGGTGTGCGGCAACGTACTCCGTTTCCAAGCTATGCGCAGCGTGCAGCGGATGTTGAAGATGCGCTGGCAAGCGCTGACAATCTCTTGCGGCAAGGCGCCATCACCATACATCTGCGGCAAGGGGGGTTTAGGGTTCAGGATTCAGGGCATCGCAGCAACCCTTCCCAGGCCATACTAACATAGCAGGGTCTGCTATGTACCCCTCCAGGAACCCTAGCAGGGTCTACCACGTACCCTAGTAGGGTCTGCCATGTACCCCTTTACGAAGTCCAGCAGCTCCCTGCAGTGCAATGTCAGCTGCGCTATAGCTTCTGTGGGCGGGTCAGCCCCCTCCGCCACCCTCTCCGCAACCCACTCCCCCACCGCCGCCACCCCCATGCACACCACCACCAGGTTCATTATCGCTCTGCGCTTGAGGTATGGCCAGCGCGCAATGCCCAAATGGCGGCCCAGGTTTTTCAAGGCGGTTTGGCTACACCCAAGCTGGGCGCATGCATCCTGAGGAGGGTGGGAGGAAGGGGAGGGGGGTGAGGAGGGGTGAGAGACAGGTGGGAGAGTGGAGCGGGAGTGGAGGAGCACAGTGTCCAGAGTGGGTGAGTGGTGGGATTTGGAATGGAATGTTTGGAAGTGGTGTGTGGAAGTGGTGGGGATCATGCTTGAGTCACAGCAAGTGGAGGGTGGCTGGACGACAACCCGGCTGGGTGCACGCATCGATGGGCGGGGTGGCGAGGGGGGAAGGGGGGGCCAAGAACCAAGTGCAGATGGAAACTGAATTGGGATTGGTGGCCTTAATGCATGGGAGCAGGTTCAGGGTTACGGGTATGGGAGCATGGTATGAACACAAGCGACCCACCGAAACGGGGAGGTCAAACAGGCCCTCGTCCTCAAGGTCCTGAACGCAATGCCCCAAAGGTTTTGGGGCAGGGGCGCTGCCTGCATGGTGCTGCTTTGCCACTGGTAACTGCACCTGTAGGTGTCAATAGAGGGGGCTGGCGGCATGCAGGCGTTGCAACCACCGCTGTTAGCGAGGTGCCATCTAGATCTATAGATCTGGAGCTATATTTGCTCCCTGTCGCTGAACCGACTTTTGCAATGCATAAGCAAAGGTGGGAGGCTGGATCTCAAATCCTAAGCCCTGGTCCGTGCAGTTTGCATGAGGCTGGACTTTAAATCCTAAAGGTTAAAGTGGAAATATTAAAGTACAGATGAGATGGGACCCAAACCCTTAACCCTAAACCCTAACAAATGCACATGCAAGTTGCTAGCCGGCAACCCCTGCGCCACCCACACGGCGTTGCGGTGGTGCAGTCCTACTGGGCGATTCGTCCACGCCCGAAATTGGCTCGTGTGGACAAACAGCAAACGGCATGCCGTTAGTTCTCGGAACCGCCCGGCCGACGATCTCCACATCGTCGCGCAGCTGGTGCACATGGCAGTGCAAGCGCTGGGTACTAGCGGCCCAGTGGTTCATTTTCTGGGTGATCCAACAACTAGCGCTCGGTATCGTGAACGTGTGCGTGCAAGTGTCAGCACCGGGCGATGGCATTGGCGGGGCATGCATGCATATATGGGCAGAGCATTGGATCAGACATGCATGGAGAAAAGCAACGCGAGAACAGAGAGATTAATTGCTTCCTTCATCATGGGTATCACTTTTGTCTACCGTGCACACTTGGTATAGAACCAGGCAAGCATCCGTACCTTGGTTTTATGCACAGCCGGTTGAACGTGCAGGGTGAACAGTTGCTGTGTCCTCAACAATACCCACCAGTCAGAAAACAGCCCATCAGAGCATGCGCCTGGCAAATTCAGCACACAGACATCAGCACACAGACGTCGAAGGAGATTTCGTTCATGCTCGTTGCTTTCAGAGTGGGTGCAAAAAGGGACGCGAGTTTTTGTGGACTGCCGTCCCAGGGACTCGGTATCATCCCATACGGTTTTTTTGTACATGCTGTATTTGCGCCATCCCAGGGAAGCAGTAACATCCCAGCCTTCCTGTAACAAAGACCATCCGCGGGTCAGGGCATAGGCCTGGTAAGTCCACCACTAGCTGGGTCAGGGCATAGGGCCTTGGTACAGTCAGCCATCGCCTCTTTTTGAAAGTTGTCCACGTCATGTAATTACAGTATGGTTAGCCAAAGGGCCTGGCACGCCAATGCAGGCGCAGCACCACACTCAGGGGGAATAGATGGACCCCCGTGCTGTGAGCAATTCCCAGGTGACCTTGGCAAGTGGAGCGGTGAGCACAAAACAGTGCTGGGGTGTTTGCCAAAACGCCCAAACAACATTGAATTTCCTAACAGGCGCTGTAGCCAGGCTAGACCTTAGTGCAACAGCAAGCACCATACTGGTTGGTAAAACCTACTGGTCAGTAAAACCCTCAGGGGAACCAGTGGATCAGCTAGTCTAGCAATGGAAAGAAAAGGAAAAAAAACGCAAGGAAAGGCCAGAGGCATGCGTAATTGCAGCCTGGTGCAATGCGCATGCAGGAGCACGAAATGGTCTAAATGCTGAGCGCAATCACCAAATCGCATGGCGCCCCTTGTGCACGGCTGACTGCTAATCTGGCTATATTGCTGCAACGCATGTCCACTGCACTACCTCCCTACCTACCTACCTATCTAACATAAATAAAAACTACACTACCATGTGCTATTCACAATAATTGGCCCACATGGGAAGCCGCACCGTGCCAGGGAACCTATTTGATACCCTAAACAGATGTTAAAATCCTAAACAGCATTGCTACGAGGATGGAAGGGGATTTTGGAGGGCAACCCGGGATAAAAATACGAAAGCCCCAGGGGCCGGCTTGCACTAAATTCTTCTATCTAGAAGAAGCTATCTAAATATTTTAACAGGCAGTCAAGGGAACTTGAAATGCCAAGAAGCAATGGGTGTCTACCAAGGCTACATACCGCTACATACTACCAAGGCGACTGATACTAACTATTCTATTTGGCTTAAGAGGCATGATGCTTGCAACAGTACCTGAAGTCCTCTAGCTCCTACCAACATGGAACCTAGAAGTATCCTTCCTGGAGACTGCTAGTAATGGTTGAAAATGGACCAGGATCTAATCTGGATGATCAGGATACATCTGCATCATGCAGAGATTCGTTCAGTGCGTATTGATGGCTCGAAATGGGGGAAAAGGATTATGGCTCAAAGGGGGGGGAGAAACGGTTTGGGTGCAGTGCACCCAGCGTGGAAAAGAGGGGGAACAGGAAGTCTGCTACAAAAGGAGGGTGGTAAACAGCAGTGAGACAGTTTCAGTACCACAGTGCGAATACAATTAATGCCGGTAACACAGTGCGAATAAATCTTGTACCAGTACCTCAGTGCCAATAAATATGGGCAAGCACCACAGTGTGAATATAATATGTGACAATGTTATGGGAAACAATTCACGATGACAATTCACCGATGATACAATTCATACAAGCACTGTAAACAGAATATACAGATGCATAGCCACGTGTGTGTTACCTGCCCTGCAGGCCTACACCCTACACCCCATGATCTAAACCAGCGGTCAGGGCGGACCGCATCTTGACCACATGTTACGCTGAGCAGGGCTGGAATTGGTATGTGGGGCATCCCCTCTTAACTCTGATTTGCCCACGTGTCCCTGGCGCTGCCCCAGCAGAGAGCACTTGGGTGATGGAAAGTTTTGACATCACCCCAACCAGTGCCACACCCCCGCGCCAGGCTGCTCTACCCTTCACCCTTCACCCTAAACCACCGTGCCCTCCAGCGCATCCAGCAGGGCTGCGGCTGTTGCAGCGTCGCCATACTCGGGGCCAAAAGGTCCACCATCTGCGGAAAGTCAGGACGATACGGTCAGGAGGCCTGTTTAGGGTTTACGGTAAGGTCAGGGGAAGGTTGCGCAAGCGGTTCAATGGGGTGCTGCAGTGCAAGCTTGAGCCTACCAGCCCATGTACACACATGTGGAGGATTGGCCTCAAATCTCAAACCCTGCAGGTGCACATGCATGGTGCCTCACTGACACGGGCGATCAAGGGGCGGCGCCACACGCCTGATGCGCTGTGCACGCGTTCCAACAAGCATGGCACGGAGCACGCAGAGCATGATAGGGTTTAGGGTTTACCATCAATGTGCTGCGGGCGGCAGCGTAGTGATATTTACGGTTATATGTAGGGTAATATGTAGTGTTTTGGGGGTGCGTACCTGCGGCATCCCGTAACTTCTTTAGGCTGTTGCGCACTGCAAGAATGCGGGTCCAAGGCTCGGTGATCTCTTGTGGGTCGTCACCAGCACCGTACATCTACAGCAAGGAGTGGGGGCAGTCCTCAGCAGCGGGAGGACTAAATAATAAATTCAAAGTGAAGCAAGCATGCATTTTTGTAAAATTTTCCGTAGGAAATATTGGCAATGGGGAGGACTTTTCATGGCAATTTTTGAACTATCGTTACTAGATATTGAACTTCCAGTTGATTGAAGTTGAATATTGGCAATATTTGCAATGGGAGGATGTGGCTTGCGTCTCGCCGTCCCCTTCCCTGCCCCACGTACCCTAACAAGATCTGGCTTGTACCCGTCAAACTCCACCAAGTCTGTTCATTCCAAATTACCCTAACAAGATCTGGCATGTACTCCTGCAGAAACCCTAGGTGTACCACATACCGTAGCGTAGTTGGCCATGTACTCCTGAAGGACCACCAGCAAGCCTGTGCACTCTGCAGTGATGTTGGCCATAGCCTCAGTGGGTGGGGCTGCCCCCTCTGCCCTCGCCGCCTCCCCGCCACCACCGCCACCCGCATGCACACCACCCACAGGGCCCTCAGCCGCCTGCGTTTTATGTAGGGCCAGCGATGTATGTGCAGCTTGCTGCGCAGCTTCTTGAGGCTAGTTGCCCCACACCCCAACCGGGCGCATGCCTCCTGAGGTGGTGTGGGGGAGTGCGGTGAGGGGGGGGGAGGGGGTAAGGGGGCAAGTGGTGGTGGGGTTGGGAAGTGGTGGTGGGGATCAGCAGCATGTGGCCAGCAGCAACCCCAACATGTCATGCAGGCACCATCATTACCCTACACCATGGCCTGAACCCCTCGCAACATGCCCCGCGTGGCGTGACTCACCGCAACGGGGAGGTCCAACAGCCCCTCCCCCTCAAGGTCGGCAATGCCCAACCCCCAAAAGCCATCCCGCAGGCCGGTGGGCTGCGAGTCGCCGCTGCTGACTGCGCCGCCGGCGGGGGAAGCGCCCGCGGATGGCGGGGGTGAAGGCTGGCGGCTGTGGTTGGTGGGGGAGATGGCGCCGGATGCGTCGGAGGCGGGGGCAAGGAGGTCTGGAATCCCATCCAACCATCCCAAATCGAACGGAGGGCTGAGACCCACCTGGCTCAAGCCCTGGGAGGCCGCATGGTCCCTGAGGCTCGGCTCCCCGGTGCGCAGCCTCTTACCGCCTGGACTGCCTGAGGTGCCGCCCTCGCCACTGTCCTGGTAGCTGCGCTTCGGAACCCTCTCCAAAACCCTCCTGCCCCTCCCCTTGCCCGCCTTGGTTGGGGCCACTGGTGGGAAGCTGTCCCTGCACAAGTCAGCCCTGCCGCCAATCCCAAAGCCAGCACTGCTCGTGACGTCATCCCCAAGGGAGGGACGGGTTTCATGATGGACGGAGGACGGGACCTTGGCCACACTCCCCACGTCACCCCCCTCGCCCAGAGATGCTGACGGCAGGCTCCCAGGGAAGGTGCTTCGGCTGCGGGGCAGGGTTTTTTTTGGGCTGGCTGTGCCTGAAATGGCCACACGCAGCGGCTGCAGCTGAGGGATGGTGGGGGGCGCGAGGGTGGCTCCGGGGTGGAGGGCTGGCCTCCCCCACTGCTGGTTGGTGGAGGCGCGTGTGACCCGCACGGTGCCCACTCGGACCGGCGAGAGCGGCGAGAGCGGCGGCTGGTTGAGCGCCTGCATCGCTGGCCCGGGCGCGTGTTGGCGCGCAGGCAGTTGGCCACCTGCTTGTTGAGTGGCGCGGAGGTGCGCTCCCGACGCAGTCCCCGGCCCGCTGCTCGTGTAGAACCCCTGCTGGCCCCCCTGCCCATACTGCAGCCCCGGGGCCTGCTGCCGGCAAACCCTGCGCGGTTGCCCACCCCCGCCACCCCCCATCCCCTGGTTACCCAGCTGCAGGCCTGGGCGCTGCCCACGCGCCCGCGCCTGCAACACGCCTGCCACGGCGTACATCTCCTGCGCCGCCAGGAACTGCTCTGTTGGGCAGTTGGAGAGAACTGCGTTGCTGGCGACGGAGTGCAGGAAACACAGGCGGGCGATGAAGGCGGTGGTGGAGTGGGATGGCGGGCTGGGGTCGGTGGGTGGTTGGCCCTGTGGCGCTTGGTGGTAGTGGGTGGGGCCTTGGAGCTGCACACGTGGGGGGGTGAGAGGGGGGGCGATCAGATGAGTAGGGGTTGGTTAGTAGATAAAACCGTGAGCGAGAGTGTGTATGAGGGCCACGTCAGGTGCAGGGGTGGGACTGGCCTAGGGATGAAGTGCAGAGGGCGCAGGGGCGGGTGGGGCGCCTCGTGACGTGCATTGTGGGTGCACCTTGTGTCAAGGCAAGCGCACTGCACTTTCCAGTGTGGGTAGGTATGTGCGCTGTGCCACAGCAGGAGGTCCCCAAAACAAGGTGGGGAACAGAGGCCGTGGTACATGCAGCTGGTCAGCCTGCCACGTGGAACAGCCGGGGGTGCATGTTTTACGAAAGGACCGTGCCGTGGGCTGACAAACCCTTTAAGGGGAGCAGGGCATGGCTACACACACTGCAAAGATACCACAACACCTGGCCTGGCAGCCTACATGGTTGTGGCTGGAGGACATGGGTCTAACAGGGTTTCATGCTAACTTACCCCTGCCTGACTCAGTCCCCGAGAGAAGTGCATCTGGTTGGGGTAGGTCTGGATGGGTTCCAGCTGGCCACCCGCTCCTTCGGCCTCGTGCCAAGGGGTACTCCGCGTGTGCATAGCCACCACCCGGCCAGGCGGCTCTTGTGTAGACGGCGCACACCTGCACGCACGTGAAGGTACTAACCTTAGCAAGTCTAGACCTACAGCGCTGTTGCTCCCCGGCGACGAGTGCACATGCGACTGGGAACGATGGGCAACTGGGGCACGAGGGCCGCAACCTGCTCCGGCGGAGGCCTTCGCTAGGTTTCTACGGCGCGGTGTGCGTCCCATCGTACTGCGCGTGCACTGTAGACTTATCCCACCCATATCGTCGCTGGTATATGCATGCAGTTGTGTCGATAGACATGCTCAGGGCGCAAAAGTACATAATCTAGATGGAAAATAAACCACACAGCTATAGAAGCTCTGTGGTATTGCAGGTGTTGGCCGCGGTATGGAATGAAAGGTGCATCGACGCACCGCTGTCTTACTCACTGTGATGGCGCAAAACCAGTGTCACCGTGTACACGTGTGTAGGAGCATGTGGCCTTGCCTGGCGCTTGAAGCCGGTGAACCATGCTTTCTGCGGTCAACAAACACGTGTTTGCACTACCTTGGGGCCAGATGTGAATAGAATGGGGTTCATCTTGCTATCGTCGTTCTAGATATGAGTCATGCCTCACGCCTATGCCAAGTTTGGATAGTACCCACTTGGCCACTCGTGCCCTCACGCAGACTGCAGTCCCTATGCAGCAACCAAAGACACCCACCGTCTCTTACAACAACAGTCACTGCATCTCCGACACAGATATGTCGCCTAAACCACTTTCGACACACTCATCGACTCTGGTTGCAAGGGTTCACATGCAGCGTTTCTGAGACAAAGGTTCTCCTCCCAAAGCGCCCATCACTTACACTAGCTATGTAAACCCAGTAGGATTTAGGTTTACATCGGGCCCCGCACCTTGGCTAAGACGCGTGCAGGTCACAATCTGCTTGAGATCCCTTGCAAAGCCGGTTGACCATCTGGTTGTCGAACGACGTTTGCCTCCAGGAAGCACACCCACTACCTTAGGACCTAGTGTCCAGCAACAGCAACAGAAACGCCTACAAAGTCTACACTGCTATTAACAGCACGCCTAACAGTATGTGTTGGGGAAAAGCCAGGCAAACAACGTCAAGTTGGAGCTTTATATCGCCTCCCAGACCGACTGGAAAGGGTGCACCAGTGGGGTGTTTTCTGGTGGTTGCGACAAGTGGCAGACATCGCGTCACGTGATCACGTGCGAGCCCATTCATTCCCATGACTAGCCCGTGCACCGCCACGGGCAGAGTCAGAATGCCCCCGCCTGGATAGTCCCCACCATGGTGCCAGCAGTGATGCCGCAAAATCGCTGGGCATGCATGGCATGGCACCCTTCAGTGGCACATTGACCAGGCCACTGACAAATGATGTTCAGATGCTAGAGCGCACACGCAGCTGCCCATTGGTCTAGAAGCTGAGGCATACCGCGCGACACACCTGCACTGCAAAGGCGCTAGCGCTGATGGAATCCCAGTCTTGGGGTCAGAGCTTGTGTAAGTGTACCAGCCCAAGCATTGGGCACGGGAAGCAGACAGGTGGGAACCCCCGCAGGAGACCAGCCAGGTACAACACACAAGGTGCACCAAAAAGATGCAATCAAGCAGCAGGTACAGTTATCCCGCCCCTCAAATGAGATTGAGCACCAAGCTTCTAGTCCGCAGTTCCCTATCGTTACACGAAGTCCCGCCTCTACAGAAAATGGCACACTATTTCCTGGTCCGCAGCAACCTAAACCCCACACATGCCCCGGCAGCGCCGCAAACTGGGATTTAAGCGCCATCTTATAGTCTGCAGGACCCTAATCTCCATATGCATGCACTACCCCAAAACCCTCACCATATCACGTTGGCGTCCCTCACAGCAAGCTCATAGCCATCTTTTGGTCCGCAGTACCTGAATCTCCACAGAGTGCCAACCTAAAACGTCCATCAAGCCCCGTCCCTCACAAAAGGTAAGCACCATCATCAAGTCGAAAACCCTACACATAATTCCCTACAACCCGTCCCCTGCATCCCTCGTCCAGGCCCTCATTTGGCCCTCACAGGAAAATAAGAGCCATCCCCATGCCCATAATACCTAAACTTACAACTCCAAACAAAACCCTATACAAAGTACCCTACGCCCGCGTTACGCCCTCCCCTCACAGCAAGTTGAGCGCCATCTTGTGGTCCGCAGTACCTAAACTCCAAACCCCAAACAAAACCCTAAACAAAATATCCTGAGCCCTCATTACGCCCCGCCCCTCAAAGGAAGCTGAGCGCCATCTTCTGATCCGCACTACCCTAATGTCCAAATCCTAGACAAACCCTAAACAAATACCCTCCGTCCTCACAGGAAGTTGAGCGCCATCTTCTGATCCGCACTGGCCTCCCTGGGCTTGGCAGGCGCCTCGCCAGCCTCACCCGTCAGGGCCACACATGTACCGGTTGCCAGGAACTCCTCTATCTGCGCAACAGGGTGAGCGCAGGGTTTAGGGTTCAGGATGCATGGACTGCCGGGCGTTGGTGCTGGTAAAAAAGGTAATGGTGTGCACCCGGGAGGAGGTTGGGTGAGGGTAGGGTTAAGGGTTTTGGCATTTCGTTGCCTAGTTTAGGGCGCCGCCCCTATCTCTGTGGATAGGGCCAAACATGTGCCGGTCAGCAGGTACTCGTCGATCTGCGCAACAGGGTAAGCGCAGGGTTTAGGGTTAGCGGTAGGCTTCGACCTTAGGTTTACTTAGGTGCCGTCCATGGCAAACGCGTCAACCTGCGCGACAAAATCAGAGCAGGGTTCTAGGGTTCAAGCCCCGGTTTTGAGGAAGGGCTGGACCAGGTTGCTCACCCGCACTCGCCCTGCTCTCCACAAGGTCGACAATCTTCAACCAGGGGTCGTTGGGGGAGCGCACGCGTGTACTGCTGCCAGTGTGGACAGCTGCATGGCCAGTGGCATGTTCTGCTCCACCACGCAGCTGACTACAGTGGCAGCAATACGGAAGTGCGCTCCTCAACCACAGCAGGTAGAAGATTGTCGACCTTGGGGGGACCAGGGTGAGTGCGGGTGAGCAGCTGAGGGGTAAGCATTCCAATGTAATTTTTCACTCACACCCCATGCTTATACTGCAGGTTGCTAGTGTTTGCACAGCTGAAACCAACCACCCAGGTGTGCAAACGGCGGCTAGGTTAGGTTAGGGTTTTGGTATTCACGTTTAGGATCTAGGCTCTTCAATGTACCCACAGGGAGGGGCCAGGGTGAGACACAGCAGGATAACCGTATAGGGTTATATTAATTAATTCATTACATGCATTCCAGCAATACAGCCAGATTAGCAGTCAGTCTTGCACATGCGGACAACCCTATAGGGTTATATGGGGGCTGGTTTGGGCTCCTCTTCCCCTGTGGCCAAAGCCACCCAGTTGCTTGTCACAAATTCCCCGTCCTTTGCAAGACTAAGCGAGGGCAGGGTTACGGAATCAATGAGGGTTTTGTAGGGTTCCGGATCCCCTTCCATGCCGTTTTCACAAAACCCTGCAAGGTTAGCATGCTTGCAGCTAGTCGGATCCCACGAGTTCAGGTGGCAGGGGCTTGGGATAGGGCGGGTCCCGGCCTTCAGCAATCCAGGGTTTGAGGGTTTCAAGTGCTGGTTTGAGGCCACTCCCCTCCTCACCACCTTTTCACCCGACCCCTTGCCCACCCCTGCCAGGGTTCCGAACTGGATTTTAGGGTTTAGGGTTTGAGGGTTTCAAGCGCTGGGTCAAGGCCCCTCCCACTCCCCTTCCCACCTTCTTCATCGACCCCTTGCCCACCCCCGCCAGGGTCCCCGCCTCCTTGCTGGACGTGATGACTCCTGGGTAAGTGGCGAGCGCAGCGGACACCTTCTTCATGGCATTGGACTCAAAGAACTTTCCTGCGGTGGGCAAAAGGGGTGGGGTGAGGTGCGCATATATTACGATTGCCCATCTGCACGGCATATAGTACGGTTCCTCATGTGCACTTTTCTCAGAGGCCTGCGGCATATACTGGGAGTGAGCATTGGAAGTGATCTAAAGGTGCCCTCGGCAAATGATTAGAATGTTGATTAATAATCACCTGAGCAAATGATTTGAGGTGACTAGTAGCTGACCTCAACACATGCGGCACACGCATGAGCATGCACCAGCAGCCACCTCTAAAACCTAACATCTAATCAGATCTTGTCCAATCTCACCCATCACTTGTAGCATTTCATGTGGACACTGTGTGGGGACCCGCATCCGCCCACAGCCCATCCCCACGTACTGTGTGGGGACCCGCGTGCGCCCAGAGCCCATCCCCACTTATTGTGTGGGGACCCACATGCGCCCACGGCCCATCCCACCCACTCACCCTCTTCCTTGTACTTTTCCACCAGCGCATCAAACATGTCGCACATCCCCTGGTTCTGGTTCTCGCCCCCCTTGCGGCCCACAAACGACTTCTTTGCCACGCCCTCCCTGGGGGATCATCACACAAATGTTTCAAAGTATCCCTTGCCGATAACAGGTATTCGTGAAAAAGGGGGAACCAGGGCTTTGCAAGGGTGTGTTGCTAGCGCTTTGGCAGGGTTTTGGCGGGATTTGTTCAGGTTCGGGGCCCGTTAGCCCCACATCTTGCTTTTTGACGACGCCCTCCTTGGGAAGCATCACCTACACCTTCACAAGTCCATATGGGGCAGATGAAGCACAAAGAAGAGGGGGGGAAGTAAGGGTAACAGGGGAGGGCATACGCGGAGCCAACTGGGTAATACATGTCCGGGCCTCATACCACCCACATAAACGCCTCCTTGGGGGGTAGATCAAGGGGTAAGGGTCAAGGGTCTCCTGCCCTGGAAGCAGGGCTCAGGGTTTAAGGGTGTAGACCGCAGGATGTGGGGTTTCAAAGTTTTCTGCCGCTCACCTAAGCGCCTCCTCCGATGCCTGGATGGCAATGCTTCACATGAGCTGCATTGCATTTTTAGGATTTAGGGTTTCAGGGTGTAGGGTGTAGGGTTTAATGAAGTTCACCCAAATGCCTCCTCTGGTGTCTTGCAGGGGAGGTCCACGCTGGCTGCAATTGGGGTTCTAGGGTTGTAAGGTTTAGGGTTCAGGGTTTAGGGTTTCTGTTGCTCACCCAAACGCCTCCTCTGGTGTCTTGAAGGGGAGGCCCACGCTGGCTGCGAATTTCCTGCACAGGGTTGGGATTACACACTCAGGCTCTGGCAAAAATTCCTGCACAGGTTTGGGATGCTCAGGCCGCCTGCAAAACCCTGCACAGGGTCTGAGGCACCAACATTGTTTGCCAAACCCTGAAACAGGGTAAATGCCACATTCCCGCGCCACATATACCCTGCGGAGCAGTTCCGTCCCCTATACCACAATGCACCCGCCCCCCTCCTCACCCCCACTAGCTACTTGTTGACACCAGAGACATCTGTGTTCCTCCTTGCGCCAACACCCTGAACCCTAAACCCTAAGCTCAAACCCTACCCCACCGCCACCTACTTGTCGCTGTTAGAGGCGCCTGTACCCCTCCCTCTTAACCCTAAACCCTCTAAACCATCCTCACCCTATCCCCTAAACCCTACTGGTAAACCCTACCCCTCCGCCACCTACTTGTCGCTGTCAGAGAAGTCGGTGTCCCTCCCTGCCGCATCACCCACATAGAAGCTGGAGGCAAGGTCTGCGGGAGGAAGGGGGTCGGTGTTTAGGGGGTTTAGGGTTTGCGCTCGCTGGCGGGGCGGAAGGGGAAGTGGGGAATACTGCGCCAAGTGGAGTGCAGTTGAGGACGTGAAGGAAGGAGTGGGGGGTTGCTGGCCGATTCCGCAGGGGTGGTGTCGTGGGGGTTTTAAGTTTAGGGTTTAGGGCGCCTGGGCAGCTGGGTTGGGGCTCCAGGTTCCGCTGGGTGGGGACTCCAGGCTCCACCCATCTGGCAACTCCAAAAGCATTTCAAAACCAGGATGACTTGAGCATGTTATGTACACATACACAAACAAAACACACAGCGTTCGTGTGTGTGCTACAATGAGGACCTGGGTCTTAAAGGTACAGCCATTCCCCCCTCTTGTCGAAGATGCCCACCAACCCCCCTGCACCAACCCCACCCACCCACATGGCTGCACCCTCTGTTGCAGTTCTAAACAACAAAAATCCCTTTTGTCACAAGTTACCGGCATTCCCCAGAATCCCCCCACCCACCCCACCCACCTAACTGCATTCCCCCATTGCATTTCTTAACAAAAATAACCCTCTTCTTATATATGTCCCAGCATTTTCCCGGGATCCCCCCACGCACCCACCTGGCTGCACGCCCCCGTTGCAGTTCTCCACAAAGAAGTCCCACATGCCGGTGGCAGGCTTTCGAAAACCATCCTCGAGGGGGGCCAGGAAGACCGTGGCAGGCACGCCGATCTGCACAGGGAGGGTTTATTTAGGGTTTAGGGTTTCCAGGGTTTACGGTTGCCCATGGGATGCAGCGCATCTTTGTGGGGAGCGCAGAAGACAGGGAGGGATTCTGGGGCGAGGTTTTAGGGCTGTAAGGGTTTGAGTTGCGCGTTGCGTCCTAGCCCGGGGGTAGAAGACTGTGGCAGGGACGCCGATCTGTGTGGGGAGGTTTTATTTGGGGTTTAGGATTTCACCGTTTTGGCATTGATCTATCCCCATTCCTGTTGGGGAGTACGGCACTGTCACAAGAAACCCCCTTGGTTTGGCAAACGACCTAAACCGCCTGTTCGTTTAGGGTTTCAGGGCTTCTGGTGTCAGGTATGAGGTTAAGGATTGCGCATCTCGCCCTTTGCCAAGGACTGCAGAAGACTGTGGCAGGCGGGGAGCCACATAGCCGGGGAGAGGTCTCAGGGGATAGGATTGCAGCATGCGGGAAACCACTTACGGGTTTGGTTTCAGGTTTACGGTGTCCCCTCGTGGCATCCAGCTGCACTTGAGGCTCCAGGTTGAAGGCTTTAGGGCTTTAGGGTTTGGACTTTACAGTTTAGGGTTATTACCTCACCGAACTCAGCACGTGCCCCACCCGCACCTTCACCTGAGGGTTTCGGGTGCATAATTAGGGTTTAGGGTATCTGTCTCACCGCATCCAGCACCTGCTCCACCCGCATCTTGACCTTTGCCGCCATCTTGCCAGTGGTCGCCTTCTTAATCCCATTCTGGTTGCTGCAAGGTGAGGGTACAACAATAAAGAAAACGGCGGTCTGGTTTCCGCATTGCACCGCATCACGGCATGAGTGCATCAGGACGCGGCGAATGCAGACCTGTGCGCGTGTGAGCAATCAAGGGCACAGTATTCACCACGCACCATGAAGGAATTGAAAACTGTGAACACCACCCTCCCCCTCACATCAGAAGCCCTACGCCTCACACCCAAACCCTTAGCTCCCCTCCTCGCCCACCTGAATATGACCACCCTGTACCCATCCTCGTGGTACACCCAAAACCCTACACCTTGCACCCAAAACCCTTCACCTCACACCCAAAACCCTTCACCCCCCTCCTCGCCCACCTGAAAATGACCACCCTGTACCCATCCTCGTGGTACACCCAAAACCCTACACCTCACACCCAACACCCTTCACTCCCCTCTTCACCCACCTGAAAACGACCACCCTGTACCCCTGCTCGTGGTACCCCCGCACCACCTCGGGCACCTGGTTGTTGAACATACCCAAAACCCTACACCTCACACCCAACACCCTTCACTCCCCTCTTCACCCACCTGAAAATGACCACCCTGTACCCCTGCTCGTGGTACCCCCGCACCACCTCGGGCACCTCCTTGTTAAACAGCTTCCAGTCGTCGGCAGTGGTGGGGAACCTGGCCTTGCTCTTTATGGTCGCAAGGGTGCCGTCCTGGGTGTATGGGAGGAGAAAGGTAGGGTTTTGGGCCAAGGGTTTAGGGTAACGGTGGGGTGCTTGGCCCTGCTCTTCATGGTCACAAGGGTGCTATCCTGTGTGTGGGGGGAAGGTTAGGGTTTAGGCCAAGGGTTTAGGGTAATGGTCAGCCGTGGTGGAGTACTTGGCCTTGCTCTTGGTGGTCACAAGGGTGCCATCCTGTGTGTGGAGGGGAGGGTTAGGGGTTTTTAGGGTAATGGTCAGCTGTGGTGGGGTACTTGGCTATGCTTCCTTGGGGATAATTGTAGGGTTGGGTTTAGGGTTTAGGGTGTTGGTCGACTGGTAAAGGCAAATGCTTTGGCACATTTCAGACCACAAGGGTGCGCTCCTGCAAGGGTCAAGGTTTAGGGTTTCAGGATGAAGGTTTAGGGTTGGGGATTACGCGCGGCTTGGTTCAAGGCACTGGGAACTGGGAAGGCCATGCTGGAGACAGCCCCCAGGGATAGGACTGTGGATTTTATTATTCGGATTGGGGGTGGATATCCCAGTCAAACCTGGTTGCATTCACTAGACAGCAGCAAACAGGCGCATGTGCAGATGCACTGCAACAAGCCCCGTCAAGTTTCTCCAAGTGTTTAGGTTTCAGGGTTTAGGGCTTTGGGGCACCCACGCAAACTTGAGCTTGAGTTTGTTAATTGCTAGGCCTGCAAGGGTATGGCAAGTACCACGCGAGTTGGTTTTGACAGCTGTGCATGGGATAAGAGGGGGGGGCAGCAAGAAAGGGCGCATGGCAGGCAAGGAGGGTGCTGGTACTCACGAAATCGAGTGCTGCAATCTTCTTGTTGGGCGGGATGTCGCTCGGCACCCTGCAGGAAACAAACGCACGCCCTCTTGATGCGCAGGCAAGGTGTGGGGAGCTGGGGGTGCACGCACATTTGGTCACCCCAAACCCTACACCACCCACCCTAAACCCTTATGCCTACACCACTCACCCTAAACCCTGACCAAGGCCCTGACCATAGCTGCCTGCCCTGACGGGTTGCCCCGAGTGAAGGAAAGCCATTATTCTTGGGTGGTCCAAGATGCTCACACAGGGGCTTGAGCGCTACGGGTAACCGTGCACAGCACCGGAGTCAGGGTATTTGAGGCATCGCAACCCCCCCAGACGTCTCAAATATCCATGACCAGTGATAGACACACTCTCTTGGCACCCAAGCTCCCCCCGAGCCACTTAAACCCTTCAAGCTCCCCACCTTCAGTGAAACAGCTACAGGGCTATTTCCCAAACCACTTGCTAGTCCCATGGCGTACCTCTGACACGCCCCCCTTGGCCTTGCACACTGCAGCGCACACCCTGCCTACACGCCTCCCATCGGCTGACCCTGAACCCCCATACCCTCACCAAAGTGGCGACAATGCTTCGTGCACGTTTAGAAACAAAGGTTGCACACCCATGTGCATTGGGCTGGGCTGGCAGCAGCGGTATGTACACCAAATGGGTTGTTACTGAATAGTGACAACAAGATCATATAATAAGGGTTCAACAAAATTAATGTGATAAGGGTTCCTTACTTGTAGATCAGGGAAGGCGTGGACGTCCATCCTGTGGACCTGTCATCCACCGGATCGCTCTTTTTCGCCCTGGGCTTTTTCTGGGGCAGCTCCTCGGCGTCGGTGCCCGCAGCGTCATCGGCGGCCGTGTCGGTCTTACGCTTACCACCCATCTCGTGCTGTGGGGATGAAGGGTGGTGGCTGTGTGCGTGTGGGCGGTGATGGGTGGGGGTTCGATGGCGGGTGGTGGGTGGTATGGGACAAGATGGCGGGTACCGTGGGTTGGGGTGGTGGATATTGGTTGTTGCAATACGCAGGGATGGGTGTATTGGTGAAGAGCACGTCACTGGTGGGTGCCTCCTCAGATGAGAGGTGGTACGAAACCAGGACCGGAGCATGCCAATGATGCCCTGACAGATACTGCTTCGAAACCTTAAAGCTTACGATAGCATTGAAAGCTTAGACCCACTGCGAATATGCCAATATACTACCAGGGCTTGTGCGAACGAGGGAAAGAAGTCACTTTGAACGGAGGGTTCTGAGCGGCGGCATATGCATGCATTGTGCGGCCCTGTCCGTACAGCCACCGCTCCGAAACCTTGGCGCCAATTCTGATGACTCTCAGAGGCTACGAATATCACCATAGGTGTAAGAAGGAAGTGGTAGGATGGCTATGAATCGCACCATAGTGGCCTAGGTATCGTTCCGAACCACATTATTCCCAAAAACCTACTTGCGTGCATGCATATGCGTTCCTGCAGTCACCGAAGTACACCTTGGAGTTTGAGGGTTTTAATACCCTGTTACCCAGGTTGACACTTGACTTATTGCTGGGGTTGTACTGCAAAAGGCCCTCTCTACCTGTCAGCTGAACAGGGTCAGATAGGCTCAGAGGGCCTGTGTTCACACTAGTACTAATAGCCGGGGTTGACACTAGGAACCTCCAACAGCCAGGGCTTTTTGGGGGGGTTTAGGGTGACACCAAAACCCTAAACCCTAAACATCCACCAGCCAGGGCGACCGCTCTTCTGGCAGGTCCCTAGACCCTTCGGAAGGGTGACGCTGGGGCCCAAGGCTTGGGGGAAGAAGATGGAGACACCACAGGTGAGCAGGCAAACTCCTACCCAGGTGTCAGCAAGCCTGCAACGCAAGCTGCGACTTTCAGGGAGGGCTTGGGGTACTGCGCGCAAGGTGACCCATGCCTTCCTGCCCTAAACCCTACACCCTAAACCCTAAACACACACAGTTATGGAGGCGCAAGGCAGTGCTCGATGCTTAGCCCCGCCCTACTTGCACAACAAGGTATCCCACTAGAAAGGCCCTAGATTTTTTATATTTTTTTCCCTGCACGCACGCAGCCTCACTCCGGCTGTCTACCCCGTGTTCCATCAGAGACGCCCTAGATTCCGCACGCGCGCAGGCTCACACCGGCCCCTCAGGGGCTAGCAATAGGGTGCTGCCTGGTCCACGGGGTATGACACGGCGCGAGCTGCGCCTCATTGGGGTGCCACCCAAGGGTGCCAAGCTGGCCACGCTTGCGGAGTCAATCGCGGCAGTGGTGCTGCTGACGGTGCGAGATGGCAGCAGGCTGTAATGAATAATTATCAACTTACTTCTTAATAATTATATTGGGTAAATTATCACAATATAATACACAGATGTGTATTCTTTAATTTACTTGTAGCAAAGCACAATATGTAATGCTACAGCGTCGCAGCATGGTCTGCTGGCATGCGTTCACCTCAGCAGGCTATGGTGCTTGCAGGGGCAACCAGCATGTGCTGTGGTGTAGTCATTTGTCCGCTGTGCTGTATTGTTTTGTACACAGCCGTGTCTACTTGAAAAGTAGCTTGTGCTGCGCGCAAAGTCCATTCAGCCCAATACCTGCATCATTATAGCCTATATAAGTATATATAAAATAACGAAATGAGTTTTCAACGATATCAAAGTTGAAACCCTAAACCCTACACAGGCCTGGCCTGCCTGGCACAGGGGCCAGATTGGCTGCACCCAGGTCCCTAAACCCTAAACCCTAAACCCTTAACCCCAACCATCCTGCCTGGTGTAGGGACCAGAATGGCTGCACCCAGGTCCCTAAACCCTAAACCCTAAGCCCCAACCCCATCCTGCCTGGCACAGGGGCCATAATGGCTGCACCTAGGTCCCTAAACCCTAAACCCTAAACCCTAAACCCCAAACCCTACACAGGCCTATCCTGCTTGACACAGGGTTCAGAGCGCCATACTGCCGAGAAGCTGCTGCTGACCTGGATTCAACAACTGGGGCTCCTTGGCGACGTGAGCCTTACAGGAGATCTGCTGTCAATGCCAATCCTGGTCACCTTTCTTCTTCAGGATGTCGACAAGTGGCCATCAAGTCCCGAGGTGCGTGGCCTCAACAGTGATGTGCTTGACGCCTTCAGCAATCCAGGTGCATTGGGAAGCGCAGCGTGATGCTAATTTCCCAAAGGTCTAGCATCAAGTACGTAGTCATGAGGACTTTGGTATATCTCTGATGTACTAAAGTCCTCCTGATGTAGTCCTCAAGGGTGACAGAACTGCTGGAAGGGTCGCCCTTCACTGTCACAAGTTTTCCACAACTAATGAACCCAATATCGAATATCATTGCCATTATAAGGACAAATGCAGGACCATGCAAGGCAGAACCCAATGCTGTTCTAGAGGCAGATTGTGACCACTTGTGCCCTGCAGTACGAGTGATCATTGCCTGAGTGTGTGGATTGCTGTTGGCAGGAGCTTGCAAGGTTGATTGGAAAGATGAAGGCCAGCATTAATTTGATTTGCGGCCTTGCTGCCGTGGCCCATCCCCACAAGGCGCCATTCTACACAGCCATCCCCCATGCGGCAAGGGTGAACTCAGAAGGTGGGTGTCGACACGTCTCTCGTTGCTTTTAGAAGGACCGCACAGATAATTATTCAATTACGATGGGAGTGGTAGGAAGGGGGAGTAAGTAGGGTTCTTGCCCGAGCATTTGCATGTTATAATTACCCAGGATCCCTACCAAGCGCTGACTGCTTCTGCTTGTGCTGGCGACTCAGGGGACACCATGGGTACCCAATGGCAATTGCCCGATGCAGTGGCGGCAGTGCTGTGCGGACAAGAGCGCACAGCTTTGCCCTGCAGCTGCTTTCACTCCTTGTAGACACCCCGGCACGCAGGCAGATGGCAATGGACGCATCACCAGCGTTTGTCAATCAGGTGGGAGGTCCAGGATTGTCATGGCGTGGCCTGCATCATTGCATGTGAAATGTCATACTATTGTGCTGCCGTAGTTAGTCAGTTATGTACGTGCATTCCAGCAATACAGCCAAATTCGCAGTCAGTCTTGCACATGCGGCGCCAAGCAGCTGTGTCCTGGCACATGCTGCCGTGGTATTGAAGTTATAGGTGGCTCGATGGTCACGTGGGATATGGTATGCTGGTGGTTTGACCTGTGGTATGCAATGAGTCTCAAGGGTCAGATCATGCTGCAGGGACATGGATTGCTTTGTCAATGGTGTTTGTTTTTTTGTAAGATGGCTGGCTTGAATGTATGCTGGCTTTGCACTTTTATATGCTGGCTTTGCATGTCCAGATGACTTGAATTTACTTTTTTTGTCGAGATGCCCTCATGAGTCTCAAGGGTGAGATCATGCTGCAGGGATATGGATATTTTTTGTAATATTTGTCTTTTCCCCTTTCTTACAAGGCTGGCCTGAATGTATGCTGGCTTTGCATGTCCAGATGCGATGCGACTACTTGGTGCTTCGAGGCGACAAAACCTCTGGTGACTGGCAATGCCTCTTCCCGATCATTGTGCTGCTGGTCTGGGGGGATGCAATTGAGGTGGCAAACTGCCCACAGGTGGTTTGGCAGGGCTTGCATATATACACCATGTTTAGGGTTTAGGGTCTGGAGTTTAGGTTTTAGGAAACTTGCTCAGCAATTGATCCCCGAGAAAGTCGTTGACATAACGTTGCGCATACCGCATCTTGGGTCATCGCACCAGCAGCCCGGGGGGATGCATGCACCGACAGTAGCCAAACGCCAGGGGATGTAACCAGCAGGGTATCAATGACCTGATGTGGGTCGGAGGCAGCTTTATTACCAGGGTGGCATGTTGCCTAAATGTGATGAGGGTGGTGCATTTGTACTCGCCTATCTTAGTTGGGGGATCAGAGTGACAAGGACAGCGAGTGCCAAGTGCGATTGGGTGCTTCATGATCTCGCATTAGAAGTGTGATGTGATCTCAAATTAGAAGTGTGATCTTACATTAGAATTGCGGACACGGTCTTGACTTGCCGATATGGGGACACGTGTGCAGATCGACGACCTGCTTTTGGAAGATGCTGTGGAGTGCGTACGCAGCGACCCACACACGGTGTTCAGGGGCCATAAGGATATAGCCTGTCAGCGGGGCATCTTCGCAATTACTACATTCCTCTCGAGCTCGCATTATCCTGGGCTACAGGACAAATACATTCAGTCAGGTAAAGAGGGGCCCCTGGCAGCATCATTTAATGGAGCGCAATCATAGGTCTTTTGTCTGAATCATATTGTTGGTCTAAGTATCGTACTATTATGACGTGGGCTTGCAAGGTGTGGTCCCACGTGTGGTACATGATGCCGGTGCCCCCCACATAAAGTTTGTTTTCCTTCGTACAGGCTAACACTGACAGTCACAGCTGCTGACAGCCACACATGCCCTTGATTTTATGTTCAACATGCTTTTTTGTTCGCTCAAAACAATATGTTTTCGGTATATTGTTTTAATTTGCAACACACCGTATCGACAAGTTCCCATTTGTTTCCACCTTTGACATCCAAAGCCTGTGTCCATATGCTGACCTCATGCAGGCATCTCCACAAAGATCAAGCAGGTGACTACCTGCACAGTGGACCTGGTGGCTTCCTCCGCACGCGGCTGCCTGCAATATGGTGCACGTTGCTCCACATGAGGTGCTGCGCAATCACAGGCCAGCCAGTGGCAGGGCACCAGGCCATGGGCCGGGTGGCGGTGCCTCACATGGCCCAGGTGAGGCACTGGGATGGACACTCCAGAAGGACTGGGGCGTGGGTCCAGGGTCATCATGCATAGCACCTAGCAAAGCTTCTCGACGTGCCGTATTGGGGACCGCTGCCCGCTTGCCTGAACGGGCTGCGGCATAGGAATAGGTACAATAGAACCGCACATTCCTGAGTAGCGGTTTCTTGATTATAGCGTCCCCATGGGGTACATCCCTGGGATCAAAAGTGCCCATTTGTATCCCTAGTGCTGGTAACCCAAAGGCACGGCCTTCCTTGCTCCTGACGGAGCAAGTCATTAAACAGAGAGTAGCGCTACACTGGAGCCAGCAGGTTAAGCCCCAGCAATGTGTTGTCTTCAAGGACGGTAGATACATTCCTTCAGGCACCATGCACAGGGCTTTCTATCAACATGGGAGCCAACGGCTGCTGCAAGTCATCCTTTTAATCCATTTAAAGCATTTATCCATTTATTGTATCCTTTTAATCCTTGTAATGCATATAATCCATTTAATTCATTTAACACAACCTATGCCTGCTCTGACCAGGAACAGTGCCTGGGAAACCATAAACACTCCCAGTCTGTCGCCTATTTTGTGCTGCTGCATGCGCTGAGCTGCAAGCGAGAATCACTTCCTGTCATGTTTACCGTTCCTCCGTACACTTACAGTGTACTTCTTTCCATCGTGATGCAGGAGCGAACGAAGAGTGGGTGGCCTCCATATCTGACCTGATGACCAACCTTGACACGAGCAGCGAGTTGTTTTGGGCAGACATGGGGCCTGGGCGAGCACTGCAGGCAGTGTCTACAATTGCCAACCTGGTCCGCCAGCTGCCTGCCCTGTGCGCCAGGTAAGGCTTGCGGGAGGTTTTGGGGTCAATTTCTTCACACTATTTGCCTTCTTGAAGGTCGTCCTGGCAGCACCGCCAGTAAACTGCTGGCAATAGGTTCATTGCCTGGGAATCACATTTGCAAGCAGTTTGCTGCCAGCAGTTTTCTTTTGGCATTTTCACGACATGTAAATTGCCATGCATTGCATGATGCAAAAGGATGTGTTGGCTATAGGAAGCATGGCCGCCTGAATGCCTTCAACCTAAAGAGCTCTTAATACATCACAATCGGGTCATTGCATATACTTTGTAGGGGGCAAACACATACTTCCCTGGAATATGCTGTGAGATGATACCTACCGTAAACCGTTATATGCTAGCATTAGAACACATGTTTTTGCTTCACAAGATGGTTATTAGTTACTATGTTTCCGTGGTGTTTTGAACAGCGGTGGTGGCAGCTGGAGCCCTCCCAGCCATACTACGGGGCACGGACAAGATTGGGGAGGTGGATCAAGGCACCTGTTCTTGGCAGGTGGCTGAAGATCTGTACTTGGGTGCCAGCCAAGTACTCTGTGATACACTCTGGGGCTTGACGAGAAAACAGCACGGCGAAAGGCTTCTGACACAGGTAAACCTCCACCATGGCCAATGAGCACATGAAGGGTAATACGCACGTAGCGGTGATGAGGCGCCATCATTGCCTGTCATAATTTCACTGCATGCATTGGTAGCCTTGTAGCTGCAGTAGGTGCAGTAGGTGTCATGCTTGTGTGTGCATCATCAGGCATATACGTTTGGGGTTGAGGGTTAACCCTACCCTAAACCCTAAAATCTTATGCCTGATGATGCACGAATGTGACGGTGCAGCCAAGAGGAGGAGATACTATTGATCAACAAGTGAATGAAAACCTTACCTGATGAGTTTAGTGTTTACAAGTCATCGCATGTGGAAATGTCAGACTTACAAGTGTGCTTAATGCAGGAGGAATCGGTAATTGCACCGCTGCGTGAGCAACTTGTCCCTTGCCTGCGCAAGTACCTCCTGCACCCGGACAGGGATGTGATTGCATATACAGTCAGGAGCCTAGGCTATCTTGGCTGCATGAGTATATACTCACAGGAAGAGTGGGACGATGTGGTGGCAATGTGCAAGGAGCTGCCATTCAAGGTGAGCCAAACCTGTGTTCCTTGTTGATACAAACTCCCTGTGGGAGTGAGCCTTGTACCTATGCATGGACAACCTGGGCTGGTGTGCAGATATGGAGACCATGATGCATCTAGCCTGCACAAACATGGTCGTGGGATGCCCTTTTTGACATGGTAGCTCCCGTTCAGATTGTTATGGGTTCCCCTTTATCTCAGGCGCAAATTGTTGCTCGCTTGTTGGATCCATCAGGCACCAAACCTCTGACTCCAGCAATGCTGAAGGACCTGCCGGATGAGCCTCCCTGGGACACACATTGGGAGGCGTGCTGTGATCTGCATGACCTCAAGATATGTGACCAGTGCGGACTCAACAACCATTTCTTCACTGCAACCCAGACTCAGAAGATCAAATTGAAGCTATGCCCAGGTAAGCAATGCAATGGCCTCTGCCCACACAGTCAATGCGCACACATGCATGGCCCTGTATGGTCGACTTTGCAATGAATTTGCAAAGGGGATAGAGGCTGGACGCAATTTCGAGGGTCCTGATTGTACAGGGTTATTGAGCTGTCTTTGCCACTTGCAAAGTTCAGACACCTATGCTGCCACATTTGGCAGTTTTGAGGCTGCATTCATTGTGGTTTGCATTGTAGTGCTGTTGTGCCTTTGGCTGCATGCTTTATGAGTTATCATGCGCACCAGCTGCATTCTGATTCTTGCTCCTTGATACAGTGTGTCGCCAGCGACGCTACTGCGGCCGCGCCTGCCAGGTGGCACACTGGAAGGTGCACAAGAAGGTGTGCGGCAAAGCGCCTCCCCAGCCAGCGACAGATGGGACTAACAGCTAGCTGGTTGTGGTAGAGCTGCCGTGCCAGTTGGTGCAACGTGCAAACAAATCTTGCATTTCCTATGTTGATGGAACCCCTTTGTCAACCTCTGTTGACGCTGCCTAATCACTGCTCCCCGTTCGTTGACATAAAATAGTGAACTTGCCTTGACAGGCCTGGCCCACAAGTGGTACGTGGCCCGACAAACTGGCCCCACTCGCTCTTTATTACCCGGTGGCATTAGCCCAACACTTCCAAGCCTTGTCGCCTTCAGACTATTAGCCTTTTGAGGCAGGCACCACTTACAATTGTGGCTTGCGCATGCTTGTGCGCACTGTGACCAAACTGGATAATTACCCCTGCTTAGGGTTCTGTGCGCTCGCTTGCAAGGGAGCCGGCTGCTCTAACTCTTTCAAGCAACAACTTGAAGGCAAAGGTTGCCAACCCGGTGTGTTGAGATCACTATCCTCAGGGTAAAGGTTTTGCTAATCTGGTTAACTGTCTTCTCAAAGACTCAGAGCAGCATATTGGTTCGTGCCCGTATTTATATGCGTGCATGCAAGCATTCATAAAGGCTTTTAAAGCTATCACATCGAGTTGCAGAAGTTGCAACGGGAGTTTCAGAGCACCGTTCGTTGGTGGCTTAGACAGTCGTGTTGGGACTGTGCACACCTACATCCCACAGCACTAGTGGAGGCAGAGGCCAATCCACGTTTGCAGGCACAGACTGCCCCAAGCCCCATTGTCAACCTGCACCCACCAACCAGTTGCACCTGCACTTTACCTGGACCCAGCTGCACAAGCTAAAGGACAGCACACCAGCTTGAGACTAGGTGTGTCGACGTGAAAATATATACCACCCGATCTGAGTGTCCAGAGGGTTGTGAACTGACGTTGTCAATGACTTTGCCCTAAAATAAGGACAGGTGGGCAGTCGCGACCCTCACAGTAGTACCTCCAGGGTTAACAACACCAAGCATACCGCACGATCCAAGCCCTCAAGTGCTCACCAAAGCACAGTCTGTCTGGCAAATTTGAGTCCTTTCCCTGTTATATCCACTTTGGGTGCTACAGGAGTGGTGTAAACCTTCCCCCTTACTGTGCATGTGGCATGCATGCATGCGTCACGCACAATAACGCTGGACTGGGTATACAAACGCACCTAGGCAGTACTTTTGGGTACATTCGTAGCTTTTCAAGTGTGCCCGTTGACGAATGTACTGTGCATGCATGCGTATCGGTGCGTCACTGTAGGGTTACGTAGAGCAAAGGGTTACGTAGGTGTGCCCAGGGGTGGCCATACATATATCAACTGCAGCTTCCTGCAAACCTTGTCGTCTCCCTCACCCACAGCAGTGCACAGCGAAACCCCCACTTCCGGCAACAAGGTGACCCGACGCTGCTTGCCCGCCCAACGTACAGACCCACACGGGGTACCCCATATACCCAAATACCAAGGGCCTTGACAAGGTCCTCGAGGCAGGTCGGTATTCACCCCAGCAGCTGACCCCAGCCTAGGGCCCAGGTGCTCTCAGGCCCAAAATGATGTGACTCAGGCCACTTTGCACCAATTGTGCCCCAAACCTGCCCCCACCACCTTTGGTAGTGTGCCTTTGCGCGTGGCAGTGGGGACGTGGTCTGACCCCTGCTTGTGCCTTATTTCAGGCTGCAAGCGCTGCCCTTCCGGCTAGATCACCTGCCCAGGTGTCCCTGATGGCTGACGTGGCGATGGGCGAGTTGATGCCTATCACCGTGGGCGTCATTGGAGCAGGTATGCCAACATCTCCCTAAACCCTGAACCCTGAACAGCGCCAACTTTTTAAACCCTGCCTACCGCCCTCCCTCGTATGCCAGGCAGCAGCACGTGCCCCCGCCACATCCCAAAACCCTAAACCCTAGAAAACGCCTCGCCAAACCCTACCCATCACCCTTTCCTCATATGCCAGGCACCAACACGCTCGCCACATCTTAATAACCCTAGCAACACCCTCCCCAGAACCCTAAACCCTGAAACACCCTCCCCAAAACCCCATTCCCTCCCCTCCTGCGCCAGGTGGCAACACGCGCGCCCACCACATCCCCAAGCTCCAGGCCATCAAGGGGGTGACAGTGAAGATGGTGTGCAACCGGACCCTGGATTCGGCGCAGAGGGTGGCAGCTGAATTCGGGATCCCAGAGGTGGGGCCAAACTGTGGGTGGGTGGGTGGAGGGACTTAAAACATGTAAACAACCAGGGGCCAACCTAGGGCTGTGTACAAATGTGAAGGGGTTCTGAGCATGCCGGCGTTTGGCGTCCTGCTTAAACGTTTATTGTGCGGCTTTTGGTGTGCAATGCGCATGCATACGTCCCATGCTGCATGCTGAGACGGTTGTAACTAAGTACACTGAGCATATGGCAAGCCGAATCGGCAGCCCTGCGTTTACCCCTGCCCCACCCCACTCACACAGGCCACCTCAAATTGGCACGATGTGATCGGCAACCCCTCCATTAATGCAATTGTGATCGGCACCTGGCCCTACATGCACAGGACACTGGTGGGGCAGGCGCTGGAGGCAGGGAAGCACGTCATGACGGAGGCGCGAATGGTGAGGGAGGGAACTTGAGGGAAAGCCTAAGAAGCCCTTAAACACCTGAAGGAAGCCCTAGGCAAGGCCCTAGTGGGTCAGGCGCTGGAGGCAGGGAAATATGATATGACGCAGGCACGCAGGGCGTGGGGAGAGATCCCTAAATGGATGGGTCCTAAAAGAACTAGGGATACCTTAGGAAACCCAAGACCGGGCAAGCGCATGGTGAGGGGGCTGAACCCCAAACCCTGTGGGGATCCTTGCTAGTGCGCAGCATGATTGAAGGAAAAACCATCACCAGTGCGCGCTTGCTAAGGCAGGGATCCCTTCCGTCCCCTAGGGACCCTCACACCCTAAGCCCAGGATTCTGACACCCTCCAACCTCCCTGCATCCCAGGCCGTGCATGCGACGGAGGCGCACAAATGCTGCAGATTTCCCTCCATCACCCCCGCCATGTGGCCCTTACCACCTAAACACTCTCACCCTAAGTCAGGGTTTTGACACCCTCACCCTCTCCATGCAGGCCATGAATGCAACGGAGGCGCGCGAAATGCTGCAGATTTCCCTCCAGCACCCCCGCCAGGTGGCTCAGATTGTTCCCTCCCCTTTCACGCTTGCCTATGACTCCACCATCAAGGATCTGGTGTCATCGGGGGTGCTAGGGGAGCTGGTGTACATCAAAGTGAAGGGGGTGCCAGGCACGGGGTTTGCAGAGGCGCCAGGTGCGTGGGGAGCTTAGGGTGTAGGGTTTTGGGCTTAGGGTTTAGGGGTCGGGGTTTTCAGGTTCAGCAGGTGCTAGGGGAGCTGGTGTACATTAAAGTGAAGGGGGTGCCTGGCTCGGGATTTGCAGAGGCGGCAGGTGCGTGGGGAGCTTAGGGTTTAGGGTTTAGGGGTTTGCAGAGGTTCAGGTGCGTGTAGGGGCAAGAACAATAGTTTGCGTTATGGAGTAGAATATGTGATGTCTTATGGACACTAATACTGCTTCCCCACCTGGGTAAAGCATAGCTACACCGGCGAATGCTCCACTCCAAGAATTGGTTCCACTTCACAGTTAACCTCTGTCATCATCACGCTGCCTTCATGTCTTTCATCCATACATCTTATTTCATCTGTATCTATTGCCCCCACGACCTTTTTTCGCACGACAGGCAAGATGAGTGGCATGAACGTCATAACCCGCTATGTAATGTGTTGTTTGTTCAATTTCAATAGTAATGCTTGTGTTCTATCTTGCAGGTGCCCCCATGACGTGGCGCCACGACAGGCAGATGAGTGGCATGAACGTGATGACCATGGGGATATTCTACGAGGCGCTGCAGAGGTAGGAGGCAAGGGAGGGGGGGCATGGGGGTCATGTTGACTCCCCTGATGCAGAGCTTACTTTGCGGGCTGCTGGAGGATTGCTTATCAGGATTTAAAATGACAAAAGACAACAAGATTATATACATGCACAGAACACAAGGGACATGCTGTTGGACCTCAAACAGGACATCGCCGGTGCCCGCCCTAGTACCAGGGGGGTTCAAGAAACCCCGGAACAATTAAACCAAAGATGTAGTAAACATCCCTACTAGCACCTTTACCCGCCCAGTCTACCATCCAAACAAGTGGGGGAAAAATGGTTTCATAAATGCCCTCCCTGTCCCAGGTGAGTTGGCGCCAAAGGACTTGTAGCAATGGGAATGTGGCGCTTGCTCCACCATCAAATGTGAAAAATGTGACAGATTTGTGCCCCTGTCCCAGGTGGGTGGGTGACGCCAAGGGGGTGATGGCCATGGGCAAAACGGTGGTGAAGCAGCGCAGGGACATGGCCAGTGGGGAGCCCGCATGGGTCCAAATCCCCGACCACCTGGACATCCTGGCGGAGATGTGGTGCGGGGCGCAGGCGCACATGGTGTTCAGCGCCGTGCTGGGTGAGTTTTTGTATTTTTTTGGGTTTGCGGTGTGCCGCATTTGGTGGGGGCGTTGTGGTTTTATCTGATCTTGATTGTTGCACCACCTTGTCCTTTTTAGCAGTCGTCCTTGTGTGGATGCTCACACAGTTGGAAGTGGCAGGTTCCCAATGGACATGTTCGAATAATTTTGAAAAGGTAACATATTTATACACAAACCTGCCTGCCCCTTCCCCAGGCTCCCCCCAGGGCCCCACCAAGGAATTTTGGATATATGGCACCCTGGGCACCCTGCATTTGGACCTGGACACCCCCCGCCTCAGGATGGCGCTCAAAGAGGAAGGTGAGACCCTAGCTAGAGTTTGGAGCCAGATTTAGGTGCAGGATGCAGCGGGAGTAGCACAAGAGGGGTATGCATACCATATGGGAGTAGGGTGTGGATGACGGGCGTGACATGGGCGCTGCCAATGCTAATCTGTCATCTTTGAATATTGCTTCCACCAGATCAGGGGGGCGCCAAATGTGTGCATTTGCTGTAAATGGCTTGCGCGCCACCATTACCACAACCAACACTGTCCACGCCATCGCCACCGCCAACTCCACCCCTTCCCTCCCCCGACCCTGCAGGTGGTGTGTGGAAGGAGGTGTGTGTGGCCCTAGGCAAGCGGGGCCACTGGCGCGTGGAGGAGGAGTTTGTGGGCGCCATCCGCGGCCAGGAGCCCATCCGGCTCACCGACTTTGCCACGGGTGTGCGCTACATGGAGTTCACTGAGGCAGTGGCACGCAGCCTGCAAAGTGGAGCCAGGGTGGAGCTGCCATTGGTGCACCCTTGACTGTTTCATACTCCTTTGATAAGCTTGGGTTTGCGTTCGCCTGTTTCATACTCCTTTTCCTTGTGATTCGTTAGCTCAGGCGTGTGGTTGCCTGCCCGTCTTCCGGCAACAATCCGTGGCAAAAGCCCATCAGGCCCACTGACTTTGCCAGTGTGCGCGTTACATGGAGTTTACTGAGGGAGTGGGGCGCAGCTTGCAGACCGGGACCTGCCCTTGGTGCACCCTTGAACTGGATTTGGATGTTGCTGGGCAGCTTGATTGGGGCCTGCCCGCTCCTCTCCCCACTGGCGCAGTAAAGTGCGCCCATCAGGTTTGCCAAGTTTGCCGCTGGAGTGCACAAAAGTGATTGGCAGGCAGCTTACAGACACGGGTGGAGCTGCCCAGGGTACAGCCAGTCTGGATTTCAGCTTCCTTTGCTTTTTGGTCTTTCGTTTCAGATGGAATGTAGGTGAAGGGTTTAGACTCCAGAACTTCAATGCGTGGTGTTACAGAAAGGGTGGCATAGCAGGTTTCGCAGATTTGGGTTTAGGATTTTGCAGGGCGGGGCGTGGAATTCAGCTGGCCTTTGGCCACCACTGCCAGTCGTCAAACCCTAAACCCTAAAATCGGCTTTTTGTTGCGTAGACTCTACGGTAGAGCTTGTGCAAGATGGTGCAAGGTTGGTGCAGTGCAAGCAGTGCAAGGGCAGGCCTGGTTGACGGGAGTCACAAAGGCCGTAGCCAGACCTAGGTTACCCCTCAACTACGCCTTTGTGCGTCCCCTTTCTTTCTTTCTTCTTTCTTTCTTACCGATGGCATTTGACGAACCCCATCAAGGCGCACGAGGGTCCTGCTAGAGTTTTTACTAGGGTTAAATCGAATACCTATACAAAGCGGTGCACGCGTTGGTATTTTATCACGAGCTGCCGGTGCATGGTTCGTTGATTAACCCAGGGCTCAGAACATAACACTTGCCCAATACGCATATACCACCGTGGTCAACCGACAACTCGATTGGGTTGCGAAAGCGAGAGAGCTTGCCGGTCAAACTTGGAGCTTGGTCAACCGCCAAACCTGGGCGCGACAGGGGCCCTCAACCCTGTACACCACGTACTTGTGGGTTTCAAACGCGAGCTATAAAACCTCGTAAGGGTCACGGATCAGCTGGTGGCGCTGTACTACACGGTAGGTGAGGACTTGCTCTGCCAATGAACATGCATGCACACACATACTAAGCGACGTATCTTTACAATTACATGCGCGGCCCAGGCGGGATGTGCAACGACCTATATGGCTATACAAATCCGCAGTTTTAATGTAACGAGCACTTCCAATGCCAGTCCGTTGAAAACCTCCAGCCAGCGAGGACCCATGGGATGAACCGTGCATGCATGCATATGCACGATCGCCTGTCATACACCCGGACTCAGGCAAGTTCCCATAATAGAGTAAACCACCATGAAATCCAGCATCAACTGTGGTTTCTGGATTTGCGTCGGCTTCCTTGAAGAGTCTCCCAACTTTGACCCTCATCACATGCTACCCATCGCCCCCCATCCCCCACCCCACCTGTCCCTGCCTGCAGCACCATGGGCAAGAGGAAACGCAACCGTGGCACCACCACCGGGCCCTCCAGCGCCACCATCCACGACCTCCCCGAGCCCCTGCTCTCCGCCATCCTCTCCCTCCTGCCGCCAAAAGACAAACGAAGGGTCGTGTGTGTGTGCAAGCTGTGGGCGGAGGTGGGACACAATTACCCTCCGGCTGAGGGTGCTCAGGACCCTCAACCCTAACACTAAACCCTAAACCTGCTCCTTGGGGCGGAATAGATTTTCCCACTCATATGGGACAGTGTCACCCTCCAGCTAGGGGTGCTCAAGACCCTAAACCCTAAACCCTAAACCCCACGCAGGTGACCTCCCCACTCATATGGGACACAGTCACGGTCAGCATGAGGCGGCTCAATACCCTAAACTCTAAACCCTAAACCCCGCGCAGGTGACCACTTCACTCGTATGGGACACAGTCACGGTCAGCCTGAGGCGGCTCAAGACCCTAAACCCAACCCTTAACCCCGCGCAGGTGACCACCCCACTCATATGGGACACAGTCACGGTCAGCCTGCGGCGGCTCAAGCCCTTCAAGCCCCAGGCAGTGGCACCCCTTGTGCGCCACACCAGGCGCCTGACGTTGAAGTATGACGGGGGGAAACGCCCCTCCGATCTAGAGAGGGCGCTGCCGTCCTGGAGGCGCTGCTGCCCAATAAACTGGAAGCGGTGACCTGCAGGTGTGCCCCTCTGATGTCCGCAAACCCTGATTCGAAACCCTAAACCCTAATGCATGTCGTTCCTTGAGGCGTTGCTGCCGATTATAGTGGAGGCTGTGACCTGCAGGTGTGCCCCTTTGATGTCCGCAAACCCTGATTCGAAACCCTAAACCCTAATGCATGTCGTTCCTTGAGGCGCTGCTGCCGAGTATAGTGGAGTCTGTGACCTGCAGGTATGCCCTTGTGATGTCCATAAACCCTAAACCCAAACCCTGTGCCGTAAACCGAACACCATGTGAAGATCCTGCTGCCCGGCAGAGTGGACTCTAAACACGGACAGTGCATGCACACAAAACCTCTTCTATGTCGCACTCCCTCCGCTTTTACGCTGCATTTACCGAAACACCATGCTACTTTCAAGGGCTCCTAAAGGTGCGAATAAGGTGGCATTTGTATCCTTTAGGAGCCAGCTAGCAAGGGCGTCAATACGGCAACAAAGATACCCTGCAGGCTCATGCAAACCACGGGTGCAGGCGGCCCAGCGCACCTTGAGCAGCTGGTGCAGCACCTGGCGCCACTCACCAGGCTGACTGACCTGGACCTCGCGGCGCACCTGCCGCACGACACAGGTGCCACAGCGGCCCAGTGCTGTGGCGAGCAGCTGGCGTGCCACACAGGTCAGTCCAGGCTGAGGCTGAAAGCTGAAACCCTAAACCCTAACAATGCCGCACAGGTGTGACCAGGCTGGAGCCCAACCCTATAAACCCTAAACTTTAAACAATGCCACAAATAGCTCACCAGGCTGAAGCCCAACCCTAAAAACCTTAAACCCTAAACCGTGCACACAGATCTGACCAGGCTGAAGCGCAACCCTAAAAACCCTTAAACAATGCCACACAGGGCTCACCAGGCTGCAGCTTCATGAAGCTCAAATCTAAACCTCAAAACCTAAACAGTGCCACACAGGTTTGACCAGGCTGAAGCTCAACCCTAACCCTGAACATGCCACCCAGGGCTCACCAGGCTGAAGCTCAATCTACCCTTGTGGGTCCCCCTGCCTCCGCTGCCTGCCCTGCGCACCTTCATATGGGGCGGCGGGTGGTCATGCTACAGACCCAGGGACCCCGATTTGAACATCTTGATTGCGCCTCCTGCGATGCCCCTTGATGGTGCCGAGCAGATCCGGCAGATGACTGGCCTAAGGGAGCTCAAGTTGGCGGGGCTCTTTTAGCCCCGTGAGGCTGAACAGCGCAGCAGGCAGCAAGTGGGAGGCACCGCCTGCCGAGGTTCTGGGGGTGTTTTCGTCGTTGACAGGGCTCACCGCACTGTCCGTCGCCATGTTGGACTCTCAGGTAAGAGCACCTGAGTGGAGTACAATTTTACTCGGTATTAAATTGCACACGCATTATCATATTCTTCCTTTCTTTTATGTTAATTTTACATTACATTACATGCGTGCCCCCCGGAGGGATGCATCCACCGACAAGGACAGGCTGTGTAGCAACGAAAAGAAAACACAAGTAATCTTTCCTGGTCGCTTCAGGTTAACTTTGGTAATTAACTCATTGGTTTTTGTTTGGATGCCAGAGGTTGAGCCTGCTGGCGACTGCTGGCGCCTGGGTGACGCCCCAGCTGCGCCGCCTGGAGCTTGCGTTCGGTGGTCGCATGGATGCGGTGGCGCTGCTGGCCCCCCTCACCCCTCACCTACCTGGGCCTGGCGCACGGCAGGGTGCAGGGTCTGGCGCAAGCCCTGCAGGGGCTGCAGCACCTTGCTGAGCTGGCGCTGCGCTGGCTGAACGGCGGGGAGGGCGATGAGGAAACGTACCTGCACCCTACCCCAACCCTCAAGGTCCGCTTGGTCACCTTTTTTGCTTTTTGGTTGGCTTGTGTATGCGTGGTTGTCTGTTGATTTGCCTTTTGCTTCTCGTTGTGTGCGTGCATGCGGTACATGATGTACCTGCGTTGACAACTCCTGGTGCAGAGGTGGTATACTTAGTGCCGGAACAGGGCTGGCCCAGGCAAGGTATATCCCTGGCCGAAGGATGTTGCTGTGCTGCTGGAATTCATGTAACTAACCAAGTACAGTATCATATATGTACTCAATATATGCTCATCTGTTTCTTATTTCCCACACCTCCAGGTGCTGCACGTGTCTTACTGCCACGTGGCGCTGGGCATGCCCTTTGCTGGGGATTTGGAGGTCAGGGGCTGGATCCCCGAGGCAAACATCACGCTGCACTTTGTGGGGCAGGCCTACCGGGCGCGTGTCAGCCGATGCGTGGATGGCGTGGATATGGGCGCGGCTGGTGTGGGCTCGCAGGTGGTGAGCGCAGCGGGGGAAGGTGAGCGGCGGCAGCTGGTGGCGTGGCTGCAGGCGCGGGCACCTTGGGCAGTGGAGCGCCTGGTGGAAGACCCACTATCGGAGTAGAGCAGTGGCTATTGGATCTTGTTTCTGTTGTATCCTGGGCATCAGTTTGGGTAATGGCGGACGGGTGGAGTTTTTTGTGCTCCATATTCTAACGCCAGACACACCCTCTCCCATTCATGTACCCGCCAATGGTTTGCAGTGTTGTATTAAGGGTTGACGATGGCCAGCGCGGGAGTGCAGCATGCGGCAGGCTTGGATGGCCTGCCTTCGGTACGGCCTTGATAAAGGCAGTTCTGACTAGATGCTGGGGATGGATGGCTGGCTGCACCTCTTCGGCCAAACCCTAAACCCCTAGTTAGGGCACGTGCTGTTGCAGCTCGCACGGATAGAATACCATCTCCACGCTGCCTTTGCTTAGCTGCCCTGGGCCGGAGGTAAGACATGGTATCAGCAGTGTCAGGATTTGTAAAGGGCTTGCAGGCAGGCGCTAGTGAAACCCCGTAGGGTTTAGCCAAACCCTAAAAGTCCAGTAAGCTGGCTGGGTTAACCCATTTGATGCAATATATGTACCTGAAGCAGCCTGAAAGCTTTCCTTTTGTTGGAAGCTCGATGTGGGGCCAGGACAAACCCTGTTTGGCAAACCCTGAAACTTTCAGTGAAAGAGTATACAAAGGGGCCTCACGACGGTTGGTCTGGCTCGGAAGCATTTATGCAAATGCTCAGTACCGTGCGCATATATATACCCCCGGTGGCCCTTACCTAGTAGCTAACCGACGACCTTTAAAGGTGTCTTGCGAAAGGGATTGCCTACCAAGCGCTGGAGCTTCGACCTTTGCCAACGCTACAAATGGGACCTGTCCACTGGGATGCTGTCGAGCGTTGTCAACCTGTATACATCGTGTGACAGTGGTTTTCATAGCTAGTTGAGCAGCCACATCTGTATCCTATCGACGGTGGACCAACTGGCGGCGTTGGGTTGACTCTAGGTGGGGGGATTTGCTTGCTGTCAAAACTGTGCATGTAGCACGGTGTGTAGGGTCAGAGTTTAAGAGCCCTTGCTGGGAAACCGACGTAGATTCAGAACCATAGTCGATACCAAAATCGCATGTTTTTTTGGTTCAAGCGGTGTGCTATTTGCTGGGGGGTGTGTGGAGGTTGTTGTGCATATGCATGCATGCACTTGTTTGGGTGTGGGGTACTTGCTGGCAGAGGTATTCTGCACTGGCACTAGCAGTGGCTCGTTAAATACAATATATAAGACGATTTTGCTGATTTGGTGGATGCACACCCCACCTGGGGCGAGCACGTGTAGACCATGTGACTGAGCTGCAAACTAGGATGCTCTATTGGTTGACAAGCATTGTCCCAGACCCACCCACTTCAAGTGGCCCTGCCTGCAGCAACACCATGGACCCCAGCACACGCCTCGGCGACACCACCCCGCCACCCACCGCCGGCCCCTCTTCCCCACCCCCCACCGCCACCTTCCACGACCTCCCCGACGCCCTGCTCCCCGCCATCCTCTCCCACCTGGGCCACAGAGACAGGAAAAGCAGCGCGTTTGTGTCTAAGCTGTGGGCGGAGGTAAGCTCCCCACCCATATGGGACACAGTCACTGTGGGCTGGGGTTGCTCAAGACCATAAACCCTAAACCCAAACCCTAAACCCTAAACCCCGTTCCTGTGGTCGCAGGTCGCAACCCCTCTCATATGGGAGACAGTCACGCTGAACCTGGGGCAGCTCGATCCCCAGGTAGTGGCAGACATGGTGCGCCACACCAAGCGACTGGCCCTGAACTATGACGGGCGTGGCGACAAGGCGCTGCCGATCCTTGAGGCGCTGCGGCCGGGTAAAGTGGAGGCTGTGGCCTGCAGGTAGGCCATTGTGATGGTCGTAAAAACCTAATATTCAACCCTAAACCCTACACCGCGGTGTCCCTTGAGGTGCTGATGGTCGACAGGTTGGAGGCTGAGGCCTGCAGGTACGCCATTTGTGACGTCCCTATACCCTAGCCCCATATCCTAAACCCTTAACCCTACACGAGGTGGAGCTCCTGCTGCCCGGAAGAGTGGCGGCCGACCGTGGCCTGCAGGTATGTTTTTTTCACATCCTTAAACCCTGTTTGACCTTTAGCCCCTCATAGTGTCCCCTTGGTTGCTCACCATCCTTTTGACTTGCTCCACGTCAACGGTTACGCATGCACCGCTCGTAATGTGCGCTGCAACTGCGCATTGCAGGATCCTGCAACCCAGTGAGGGTCACAATTCCGAGCACTTGGAGCGACTCCTGCAGCAGCTGGTTCCGCTCAAGAAGCTGGTTGATCTGGACCTGACCACGGATCTGGAGGCAACAACGGCATTGATGCAGTTGTGTGGCGAACAGCTGACGTGCCACACAGGTCTGAACAGGCTGAGGCGAGGCTCAACCCGAAACCCTAGAACCCAAACCCTAAACATTGCCACATGGGACTGACTTGGCTGAGGCTTTTTTAATCCTGAACCTGAAACCCTGTACACTGAGCACTAAACCCTACACGGTGTCACACAGGGCTGACCAGGCTGAGGCTCGACATTAAACCCTAAATTTTCAACCCTATACACTGACTACTAAACACTAAACAGTATACATTGCCACACAGGGCTGACACACGCATGTGGGTCCCGCTCCCCCAGCTGACTCCGCTCAAGCAGCTGGTTGATCTGGACCTGACCACTGACCTGCCGGCAACAACAACATTGATGCAATTCTGTGGCGAGCAGCTGGCGTGCCACACAGGTCTGAACAGGCTGAGCCTGACCCCGAAACCGTGGAACCCAAACCCTAAACAGTGCCACAAAGGTCTGACCAGGCTGAGGCTCAACCCTAAATAATAAACCCTACAACCTGAACGATTAACAGTGCCACACAAGTCTGGCCCTGTCAGTGGCTGAGGCTCAACCCTCGATTATAAACATGAAACACTAAACACTAAACACTAAACACAGACATTGCCACACAGGGCTGACCAGGCTGAGGCTGAACACACGCATGTGGATCCCGCTCCCCCAGCTGACTCCCCTCAAGCAGCTGCTTGATCTGGACCTGACCACTGACCTGCCGGCAACAACAACACTGGTGCACTTGTGTGGCGAGCAGCTGGCGTGCCACACAGGTCTGAACAGGCGGAGGCTCAACCCAAAACCCTACAACCCAAACCCTAAACAGTCCCACATGGGGCTGACCAGACTGAAGCTCAACCGTAAACCCTAAACCCTAAGCAGTGGCCCACAGGTCTGACCAGGCTGAGGCTCGACCCTTAACCCCAAATTTTTTACCCTTAACAGTGGCACACAGGCTGACCAGGCTGAAGCTCAACCCTCAACCCTAAACCCTGAACACTTAATCCTAAACAGTGGCACACAGGTCTGACTACGCTGAGGCTCAACCCGAAACACTAAACATTAAACACTAAACCCTGAACATTTGACAGTGCCACACATGTCTCACCAGTCAGTGGCTGAGGGTCAACCCCAAACCCTAAACCCTAAACATAAACTGTGTCACACACAGGGCTGACCAGGCTGAGGTTCAAGCCTCAACACTAAACCCTAAAACCCTAACTACTACACTCTAGTCATTAATTAATTGCCACACACAGGGCTGACCAGGCTGAGGCTGAACATGTGCATGTGGGTCCCGCTGCCCGAGCTGCGCAGCTTCACATGGGGCGGGCAGGGCGGGCGGTGGTCCCACATCGAAGACCCCACCTGGAGCGCCCTGATCCCACCCACCAAAATGCCGCCAGAGGCCACCGCGCGCATCCTCCAGCTGACCACCTTGCGCGACCTCAAGCTCAGCTGCCTCCCACTACACAACGGGATGCTGTGCGGGCTCACGTCCCTGACAGGACTCACCGCACTGTCCATCTCGGCGGTTCACCATTTGTTTGTGAACGAAGTGACCGCCTGGCCCCGTGGTTGGGTGTCGCCCCTCCTGCGCCGCCTGCAGCTGGGCCTCACTCGCTCGAGGACCGCTGTGGATTGTGATGTGGTTGCGCTGGTTGGGCGCCTCACCCACCTCACCTCCTTGGGCCTGAGGAACGTCAGGGTGCAGCACTCGAATCTGGTGCAGGCCCTGCAGGGGTTGGGGCAGCTGGCTGAGCTGGGGTTGATACTGTGGGATAGCTGGGAGGCTGGTGTTGAGCAGCCCTTATACGTGCCGCCTACCCCAACCCTCAAGGTCCGCGGATTGACTTGTTTGCTTCTGTATTTGTTTTGTGTATCACTGTTGCCTTTCGTTTATGTACTAGTTTACCACTGGCTTTTGTACTTTGTTAGTAAGTTGCCAACCCGTCCTTGGGCCTGCATCTTGGTAATTGTGCAGAATTTATGTCCCCTTCCAAACGCAATATCTAGTGCTAATTCCTGTGCTATGTGTTTATCTTGCATATATGCTTGTTTGCTTGCTCATCCATTCCTCCCCACGCCCCCAGGTGCTGCATCTGAATAGCTGCCACGTAGCGCTGGGCATGCCCTTTGATGGGGAATTGGAGGTCAGGGGCTTGATCCCAGAAGAAGAAGATTGCACGCTGTACTTTGTGGGGCAGGCCTACCGTGCGCGTGTTGGATATGACCTGGAATCCAGCAGCGGCACGGCTGGCGTGGGGTTGCAGCCAGTGAGTGCAGCGGGGGAAATGGAGCGGCAGCAAACGGTGACCTGGTGCAGGCACGTGAGCCATGGGCATTGGAGAAACTAGCAGAAGAACCGGTGTCGGAATAGTCTAATAGAAGGGACGATTGTATCCAAATCAGCCCAGTTGGGGTGACACACGTGTATACATGTATTACTTTTTTTGGGGTTGGATTCACGGCGCCAACGGGGTGAGCAAGTGCGTGTGTTGTGACGGGCACTGCCCGTCCATGCTGGCAGTCACAATTGCGTAGTTCACAGTTACAGTTGAACTGTGTAACAATTCCAGTACTACGTAGCCCACAGGCTCGAAGTTACACAACTAGAAGAAGAATGAAAGAAAAAAAACGCCCACAGGAGACAGCCAGGCACAACATCTAGTCTATTGTGCATTGAAATGTTGTGCAAGAAGAAATTTCTCGGCGAAGCGCAGCAGGAAATTGGAGATTATGACATTAACTGAGTCTGAAGTGCATTTTATGTGGTAAAATTCTATCATAGTGAGTCACAGTATGGAAAACATTTGTATAGACTTCCAAAATCCCAAAGCGCCCATGCACCCACATGGCAGAGTAACAAATATGCTACAGCCCCACGGAAAGCAGATTGCGGCTGCAAAAGCATTGCTGGATGAAAAAAGCATGTAAGCAACCTATATCTGCCAGTCATGCGCTTGCGCGTCCAGGCGCTCATGAAGGCTCATGCATGATCAGCCTACTACTTGGTAAGACTGCTGGTGCGCCCACCTCGGCTGCTCCTACATGCTGCTTATCTGTGCCACATTTTAGTCAGAAGTCCAGTACCCTTCAGTCTTGCTTCTGACGTTCATACCCAGGTTCATTGCACATTGCGTTGATCAACTCTACGCATTCTGCATCAACGTCAGTGAACACCAAGTTACTTGCTTTAATTCGTTTGTTAACCACAAGCAAACAGAGGCTTTAATCAGTTCATTACTGCAGCGTAACAGCAGCCCATCCGTACCACTCCATTCCGTCCAGATACTTGGCCTATTTGTAGAGGAGGGTTTCGCGTCCTGCAGCTCCTTCCCACATTCCTTCCCTGCAATTGAAACTTTGCAACGCACTGAAAACGGCCACCCCAAAACACACCCTCCTTGCTGCTTCTGTAAGAGGCAACTGCAACCCGGTGGCAAACCTGGCAGCTACAAACACCTCCTATGCTGCTGTAGCACATGTGTACAATGGGTGGCGTATAGCTATAAGAACAGTCTCCAGCACAAGAACCAACTAGAACCCTGTAAAAAGACCTATTGTCGCTGCAACGTGCTCTGATCCACTACCCTTCAGGCGGAATGAGGCACTCCAGCCCAGTAGTCCAAGCCTGCAGGGCCACCACCCTATTAGTACTCACCCTGGTCCTCCGTGCAATTGCTTGTACCCTTCCCATCGGACTTAGAGTTTTTGACGGGCCGATAGCCGTGCGTCCACATCTTCTCCAGGTCATCTGTCGTGAACAAAGCCGTTTTTGCCTTGGCTTTATCGTCGCCACCCAAAATCTCGGCGATGGCCTGCCGCAACGAGTCGTAGTCCATTGTCTCAGCACTGGTACGCGATGCGGTGCTTGCAAACTGTAACAGAGGACCCTCTCCCGCAATACCTTTGAGGCCTCTATCTGACCCAAAAATGTGTGCAACTGTCCCAAGTGGAGCGAAAACTGATACAGTCGAGAGGTTCTCTGCCTACAAGTGTGCCACTGTATCTGCTAGCGGGTGGCTGCAATGCATTATGGACAGTTGCCAGTGCAGTCACAGGTACACCCCTTCGTCTTGACAGGCCAACTGCGAGGCTTTAAAACAAACAGTGGTGCTGCCACGTTGGTGTTTATCACCCGACACTCAAGATACGGGTTGGTCAACCTTAGTGTCAATTGCAAAGGGACTATTCATTGGCAAAAACCGCTTCACCTGGCAACACAAAGCATACTGATATCAGCAGGACTGTACGATAAACGAGTCTTGTATATGATCAACAACAAAAGCGCAGCTTGAAGTGTCGTTAGAAGCCAGGAAGGATCCAAAGAGGCTGGTGTATGAGATGCATGCATGCATTCGGGCAAAGATGCATGCAAGCATCGGTCCGGTGCGGTGTCGTTCAAAATAAGTTGTTCTTCCCTTCAAAAGCAAGCTGTACACCTCTCACACGTGGGTTAATTGTCAAGCTTCCATTATTGGTTTATACCTGACGTTTTGACTTGCTGTCTTGCACCACCTAAACCCTAAACCTCCCAAGCTGTGCATGCATGCGAAGGAAATTTCACGACGCATGCAGCAGTAGACCATTCCCCTGTGGAGGTGTTCTTGGATGGCTGTGTAGAATGCGGCATACTGGCTACCTGCGCTAACCGGAAGTTCACACGGTAAATGACCTCCTGATGCTCTGGCAGCATAATAAGTAGGTGGGTTAACCACTTTGTTTTAGTTGATGATGAGAAAGTGCTGCACAGCCCTACAACAGAAGGTGTAAAAGATGGTCAAGGCTGTGGAATATTAGTATACCCACCAAGCTGATCACTTCACACGTGTGCACGCTAGCTCTCTTCCTTACTTACAGCACTGTCCCATGCTGTCTGCAAGGCCATGGACATTCAACGAAGTACTCCATTGCGTGTGGCATTCAGTGATAAAATGTAACACCGTTGAAAGCATGCCTGGCTTAGTCAATGCAAATATTAGGTAACCGTCTGCAGCAGCTCGCGAAATGCAGTTTCTCAAATAATCATTCAATAGAGTCCAAGGTTATGACACAACCGCAACCACCGTCACCGCAACATGGCATTGCAGTCGCACCAATGAAGACGACAAGGGTGTGGCAAAAACCCTTCTTGTGATTGTTGTGGCAGCCCATGATGAAGCTGCGTAAACTGGGAATGGGAACGAATGCATTGTGGCCGCCGCCAGCCATGCTCGTGTGCCCACCCATTGGGCTGCACAGGGGTGCAGAGCTGCTATCTTCATCAGCGCAACCATTGTTAGGTAAACACCACTGTGGCAAGAACTAAACTGGCGGAAAACAACCTGGCTCGTTCCGGAACTCGCTGGAAAATGAGCGACACCCTTGATTTGGCCAGAATGCGGTTCGAAAATAAGAAAACAGTCCGATTGGTGTGCGGCGCCATATGAATGTGAATGCTCGAGTGCCCCACCGCAGCTCAAGGGGAACAATATAAAACGAAGATGAAAGAACCATATGGTATGAGGTGCTGTCACCCCACCTACACATGTTGTGATAGTCTACATGCAAGAAATGCTTTCTAAAGGGCCTTGTGCCAAATACTATGGGTGCTGCTACCCTGCACCTACTACTACAATACAAACACATACCCTGGCCCCTGATGTACACCCCTGGGGGACCTTCCCTGCCCCTCCCCTTTCCATCGCGTGAGCTGCCGAATTTTGAGCTGCAAAATCAAGTCCTGAGCTGCAAAATTCAGGACGCCCATTCCATTGCTTGCCAACCCTCAAATTTCGCGCTGTAGGAACCCTTGGCAAGGGTTTGCCAGGTGCGGATTTGAGCTGCTAGGATCCTACTTGACGGCTCGCCTCCTCCCCACAGCTTAACGGACCACAAATTGACCGGCTGAGCAGCGCTCTAAACCCAACCAGAATCCGTCACCCACCGCCTGCAAAAGTCGACCCCTGAGCCTCAGGAAACCCTCCTCAAGGGTTTGCCTCCCACCGCTTGATGAAACTCGAATTAACTAGCTGCACGCTGTCTGTCATCCAGCACCTGCCCAGGGCCCCACTGCCGGGCTGCAGGCTCAACACCCACAGGTACAGCAGCCGCTGGGGGGAGGGGCCACCCGAGGCGCCGGAGGAGGTGGTCAGGCCTGCAGGAAAAACAAGGGAGTTCAATACTCTTGTTCGTTCTTAGAAAATGGTGGGAAAAACACAGAGGAGGTCGGCCTGCAGCACAGGCCGGAAATTTGAATATTGGCACGATGGGTATGAAGCTATGTTCCAGGACTAGCAGGGTTTAAGAACAGTCACAAGGGATCATGTGCAAACCGCACACCCACATGCTCCCACACCCAGCCCACATATGTACGTGTGTGGGCGTCTGCAGGGCGCATGGAAACCCAACCCCCCCCGCCACCCCACACCCACACGCGCCCTACGCCCATGCATGCCTTTCCCACAAACCCATACACATTCAGGGTTCCCATTACAGGACCTGCCTTGTGCCTAGTCTACATGGCACTCAGCCGCACACCTGATAATGCACAGCCATTAACCCCCAGCCTACGCCTCCCCATGGACCACGCACCCACCAACCAACCTCCCCTCCCCACCCCCATAGGCGCCCAGCCGGCAAGTTAACCCCCTTTCCCTCCCTCCTCCCACAGCCACCCACGCCCGCCACCCGCACCCACCTACAACCACGCACGCCTTGTTGTGCCTTGTCTGCATAGTGCTCAGCACCTCAGCCGCTGCGTGGCCCATGAGGGGGCGGTAGGCGGGGTTGTCCAGCAGCGCGGAAAACACCTCAAGGGGCCCGATGGCCTCGCGGTTGGAGGGGGAGGCAAAGCGCCACACCCCCTTCACGTCGTGGGACCTGCGGGTGGGGGGTGGGGGGGGTGCCGTGGGTATGGGGCGATGACGGGGTAGAGGTGACAACCAGTTGCCAAGGGATCCACCATCATCATACCCCTTCTGAGCAGTAGCACCACACCCAATACAAGCAGCTCCCGACCCGTCCACCCCCACCATGCACCTCAAAGCCTCCAGCCATGCCAACATCCAACATAAGGGCCCCCCACTCCCCACCTCCCTCAGCCGCAGCTGTGCCGGAACCCCACTGTCCGGTCTCCACTTGGGGTTCGGCTCCCACGCAACATCCCCGTTCCATCTCCCCATCCAGCCCACACAGGGAACCACCGCTCCACCACCACCACCACCACACCACTCACCTCAGCGCGCCAGCTCCACCACCACCACCACCACTCACCTCAGCGCGCCAGCTCCACCAGCAACAAACTCTGGTCCCCACTTGGGGTGCAGCTCCAACGCCATCCCTCCACCACCTCCACCACCCCCGCCTCCCCCTCAGGAACCCCCACAGCTACACCATCACCGGCACCCACCCTCCCACCCACCCAGCCACCACCACCACCACCCACCTCAGCGCCGCCAGCTGTGCCAGGACCACGCTGTCTGGTCCCCACTTGGGGTGCGGCTCCTGCGCCACCTCCCCCTCCACCGCCCCCGACTCCCCCCGCACGCCCTTGAGGAACCACCGCTGCACCATCTGGATGCCCTTGTAGCGAGGGGTGAGGGTGTCCTGTAGGTGTAAACAAAAAGAAACGATTTGGGAAACGGAAAATTAAACATTAAAAATAAGTTAACAAAAAAAGGTTTCCCAATGCCGCTCTCACAAACATCGACAGCACACCAGGACAGGGGCAGCATCCCCGCGGCAAAGGTGTGCACCACATGCGCAGCCATATGCAAAGCAACAGGCAACACCGGTGCGACAGCGGCACATACACAGCGAAATGCATGGGCAGGAACGGGCAAGGCCAGTGGTTCACCTGTAGGGTTAGCTCCAGGGTGAGCACCATTTCCTCCCCGTTGCCTGTGATGAGCTGGCACCGCTGCAGGAAGCGGGTGGGGGTGACCAGCATGGAGGAAAGGACCTGCGGTGGGGGGTGGAGTGTGTGTTGGGGTGGAGGCCCATGTCCGCGACACAAAGGACAGGACCACTTCATTTCACCACCACCCCCAACCTCCACCTGCAGGCGCCTAAGCCGCGCGCATACCCATACAGGCTTGCAAGCTCCCTCCCCTCCTCATACACCCCACTGGCAAGTGCCCCGCCCCCCACCCTCCCCCCTGGTGGCCCACACACCAGCCCCACTTGCCAAACCCCCACACCTCCACCCACCCACCAGCAGCGCTTGGGTGGCGCACACACCAGCCCCCCCACACGTGCAATCCCCTCGGCACCCCCTCCACCCCCCAATTCACCCCACCCCTCCACCCAACCCACCTGCAGGCGCCTGGGCGGCGCGAACACCAGCCCCCGCATACCATACGCGTCCACCGAGAACTCTGTTTTGTCGCTGAAAAGCAGCACGTCCTCAAAGCTGAGCGTGTCGCTGGGCTGCCTACACATAGGGCGGTCGAGGGTTTGACTGCGGGCCAGGCGGGTGGTTGTGCATAGGGTGGTGCAGGAGTGGTGAATGCCATGGCAAGTGGTGTGGTGCAGGTGGGGCTGGTGTACGATGTTCGTGAGGGCTGGTGGGTGCCCTGGCAGGTGGCCTGGGTGGTGGGTGGTGCCAGGGCGCTGATGTGGTTGCCCTAGCAGTGCCTTAGCAGAATGACGTATACTGCCGTGACAGGGCACTCTTGAAAGACACCTTGGTTGTTTTTATGTGCAGTGCTAGCCAATGGTATGGCCAAGGTTCAAGCAGGGTGGGTGGCCTCCAATTGCACGGTATCTCGGGGGCTGTATTAGTCATGGCTCCCACAATCGAGAAATGCAGCACCGAGAATGCACCTTCCCACGCACCTCCTTTGCCGCTTCTTCTCGATGCACTCGTCAATCACCTTATCCGGAACAAACTCCAGGAGAGCATCCAGTTCCCTCGTCTCAAACACGTCCAAGCACTCGTTCACCACCAGCGACGCCTCCATCACAGCCACGGTGGAGCCCTCATCCGAAGTGGCGGGGCACAGGCGGCCCAAAAAACGCCGTGCGGCGGGGTTGTGGGGCAGGGAGCGGTTGTGTGGGTGGTTGAAGGCGTGGTGAGGGCGGGACCCAAAGGGCGTGGTACTGGAGAGACGTGGCTGGAGTGCTTTCAGCCGAGCGGAGCCCGTTTGGGCTTGCATCGTATGAAAGGTGATTTTCAAAAGTAGGAGCTGTCTGGGTTGAGTAAAAGGCGCAGGTTCAAAAAGTCGAGCAGCAGGTGGCGCTGGTAACGTCAAGCTAGGTTGGGTTGGTCCCAGGCGGGCTTATTCACTGCGAGATACACAGTATCAGGTGCCATGCGACAAAGCTTTCCCCGACAAGCTTTCAACGACCAAAGCTGCAGACCACAGCCCACCACCCTAAGCAAATAAGAAACGGAGGAGCAACAAGGGTGCTAGTGCTGGCAGTGAACGGTCTTGAGTGGCAACCGCTGCTTGCAGCAAAGGTGTGCTTTCACCGTTGCGGGGACCGCCTATTGTGGACCCAGACCACACCAGCACCACAGCAACCCACAGCCAAAGTCACCAACCTCAACAATAGGCTTAAGTAGTTGTCGGATGTGTGGTAAGGGTAAAGCAAACGCAGGAAGTGGTTCTCAGGCCCTGAGTCAGGGTCATTTTACGTAAAATTCAATGTGCAAATTGGAGAGGGGCAACACATGTGCACTCAAAACGGGGAGGGAATTTTGGCTGCCATATTTACTATTTTAGTAAAAGAGATTAATGATTAGAATTTAGGGTTTGCCTATAGGGTATTTTTTTCTGGCCTGCGCTAGTGCCATGTCATATTGCCTGCAGTTCGAGGCACACCCAGCATATATTTCCTGGGTTGTCACCCGTCAGAGCCTGGAATTTGCTTTGAAAGCATTTCCAGTGCTTGTGTGGACGCATCATGACTGCCTGGGCCGACGTCGGTCCTTGGCAGTGTGAACCACATGACGTCGTTAGCATCGGACCATTCGGCACCCAACCTTGCAGTTTGATATAAGCAACTGTTGTTACAGTTATTGCGACGTTGTGTTGATGGTTGCAGCGCCATCAACACAGACTACATATTTTGAACAAGCAACCCCTGGGTTGTCCGTATCCTTGCAAGGATCCTCATTCCTATGTACTTATGCCTGCCCGGAACCACTTGTTGGATCCGGAGCAGAGCTGCCCTAAAGGACTGTACCAAAAATTGATAAGGATAGTCAATGCTGCCGGCAGGGCCACGGAAAAACCCTGTACAAAACCCCAGGTGGGGGAGAATGCATACCCCCCCACACACCCTTCAGAAAAATGGAGTGACACCATTGCACCTAGCCCAAGGGAAAAATAGCGTGTACCAGAAAATATTAACAGACAAGGGATATTGTCTATGACAACCAGTTATAAATCCAGGGGTAAAGTGTTGGTGCTTTGCCGCAGCGACGCCCCCTGCGCTGTAAAACCCCAACCCCCCCTGGGAAAGCGGGCCCAGGCAGCGCAGGGTGCGCCCGGGATGCACCTTTAAGAATGATTTGTTGGATACAAAGCGCTAAGTGTACGAGTGCCCAGCCCCACAGCCGCACGTGGGTGCGGCTGCGGGGCGGCAGTACTAGAAAAATACATCGTGGAGCTTGCGTGCCCTAGAATCGGCACAAATCCCAACCCATAAATCGAAAACCTGGCCACCCCGGCGCAGGTGCCGGCCCACCCGGAAAAAACCTAGTAGAATAAATTCGCCGCAGGGCGCTGGCTAGAGAGCGAGCACCCTCGGCCTACCAATCACATCGCGCTATCAAATGCTGGAAACCAGTTCAATCACCACTAAGTGCTGTGGGGCTGCACCAGGCGCAAAAAGGTGCGGCTGCGAAAAAGGCCATTGAATCATCAGATGAATCATGTTGTACTCTGCTGCCTGTCGAGCACCCCGTGTCTACCAATGTGATTCGCAATGTGCAGTCCTATATCCCAAATGGTATGGCAAACAGAAAAAGGGGGCGCTTAAAACATACGTAGCCCCACGCCTCGCCCCACCATTTGCCATACATTCGCTATTGCAGTTCCTCTAACCGAGCAATCATATCACTCTTCTCAGCACCGTTGATCTATTGGCATCAGTTGTAAAATGGGCGATGCCGGCGGTAAAATAAGTGTACATGCAGTGCTATCCAGATGGGTAAATTCTCAAAATTGGTTGCCACAAAGGGCTGGCAAAATGCCAGATGTTGGGAGCACTGCACGGATGACCAAGGGATATGATGGTTGTTTCAAGGGGGTTGCTGTGTGCTGTGGTTTCAAAATCCGGATTATAAACCGCTGCCCTGCCAAAGCATGAAAGCGCACATGCTTGAAGCCCACACAGCCAGACCCCAAAGGGTCCAGAAAACGGTGCATGCAAGTGGTACGCACGCTATGCATCCGGGGCAAACCGACCACTGTAGTAAAGCAGGCGCACACCCAGCCCTGCAAACAATGCCTGATATAGCAACTGCCCGCAACATGGTCTACAGCGCCTGGCACAATGGAACGGCCAGGGCTAGCCCAGGAAACAGGGGGATAGAGTATTTGCCCCGCAAACCAAAAACGAGGCGGCGACGCCGCTAAAAATGGGGTGGGTAGGGAGTTGTTGTTGCCCATTGCGGCGCGCGCGCCCTGAAAACGTTGGTGGCGAAGGCGGTGGGGTCATTCATTGCGCGCGGCGGCCGCGCAAATTCCTTGTGTAGGGTTTGCGCCCGGCGTTGCGGCGATAGGGTGTGATGCGAACAGGCGCGGAGGGTGTTGGAAAATGGGTGAAAAAACCTACGCAAGGGTTTGCGCCAGAGGGTGAATGCGGCATTGCCAGGGATGGGCTGATATGGCTTGGTATCCCCAATACTGACGGGTGGCGCCCCCAGCGTGCCTCCAGGCATTGGTGGGGGGTATTATACATCAAGCCGAGCTGAAGGGGGAAGCTGCTGCCAAGTTGCTGAGGGAAGGGGAGGAAGACAAAACTACGAAGCTGCTGAGGGGACGGGAAGCCTTGGATCCCACACTTCATTCATCATGAAGTCAAAGTGCCAAAGGGTGGATATGGTGCCACGCCCCCAGCCCCCTGCGCCTCTGCGGCTCTCAGAAACCCTGGAAGGGTCTCTGCATGCCGTATCCAGAAGACATCCCCCTCCCCTGCATGGGAGGCGCCGCCATGCCATATGCATTCCCCCCCTGGCTGCGCAGCATGTCAGAGTTGGGATGGGCGCTCCTGCCGTAGCCCCCCGACAAATCGGCGTGCGACTGGCCCCCTGCCAGCACCTGCCCCCCCTCGAAAAAGGCCCCGGGGGTGTAGTAGGGGTCCTGCGCGGGGGCAGGGTATGGGGGGTTCTGCTGGAAGGCCGCCGCCACTGCTGCCGCCACGGTCGCTGCGGTCTGCACTGCGGTGTCATGGGGGGCATCTGCAGGAAAAGGGGACAGGGAAGGGGTCAGCGGGCGGTCCAAAAATGGGGGTTGGGGGATACAGGGGAGGGGGGGGTTGGGCACATATGGCAGCGGTAAGCTGTCATGGTACTGTGCTGGGAGCGAGAGCATCCCTTTGATGCTGGCAGGTACCAGGAGGGGAGACACAGTATAGGGTTTATGGTAAACCGTAAGCCCTTCATGCGTGATTTCAGTGTGTGGCTTCACAATAGGATCTGCCATGTTCAAGGGAAGCTCTCCCCTGTGTGCGATGCTTCAGTGTGAATAGGAATAAGGGTATGCCCCAGACCCTACACACACTGGAACATTACACAACAGGAAGAGCCTATCTTCGGCCATGGTAGGTTTCAAGGGAAGCCAGACACTGAAACATCGCGGGGGGGGGATAGGGTTTTGGGCTCATGAACGTACACAGGGTAAGGGTTGAGAGCCAAATTTTCCCGGCACACGCAGTGTTTAGGGTAGAGGTTAGGGTTTATGGACGTACACATGGCGCTGCGCTGCATGTCGCCCTGCAGCTGCTGCATGTGGGTCATGTGGGGGGCGTTCCGCAGTGCCTGCTGGTCCCCTCCCCTGCCCCCACCATAGCCGCTGTTGGTGAGGTGCTGATGCAGGGTGGGGGGTGGGGAGGGGGGCGCGTAGGCGTCTGGGTAGCGGGCGGCGCTGGGGTTGTACCCTCCTAGGGTGTTGTGGTTGAGGCTTAGGGTATTGGACCCCAGGTTGAGCCCCATGCTGGACATTGGCTGCTGGTAGCCTTGCAGGGGCAGGCTGGAGAGGGACTGCTGGTACTGCTGGAGGGGCAGGCTCGACATGGGCAGCTGGTACTGTTGCTGCTGCTGCAGGTGCTGGAGTTGCTGCTGCTGCTGCAGCTGCTGGGCCTGCAACTGTTGCTGCTGGAGCTGCTGGAGGAGGTGCAGCTGCTGGGCCTGGTCCTGCGGGGGTGTACACGTGAGGGTGCGGGGTTAGGGTTTTGGGGCGCGGGAGTAGGGTTTTTGGTAGTGCGGAGTGGTGGAGACTTGACACGTTAGGGTTTGAAAGCAAGGGCAAGGGGTTGGCACCAGGGTGCAGGGGAGGGTTGCGGTAGGTGGTGGGCGTTATGCTGGGCAGAGTCTAACAAAGCCACCAATAATGACACACCACTCATATCCAACCCACAAAGCCCAAAACCCTAAGCACCAGACCCTAAACTCACCTGCAGCGCCAGCAGCTGCGATGCCGCCATGGAGTCAAAGCCGTAGGAGCTCTGGGGCTGCACCAGGGGCTGCTGAGCCAGCGATGGAAGCCTGTGGGGGTTGGCGGTGGGAGGGGGGGGCAGGCCGTCGAGCGCCCTGGGGCCGCCAGCTGGCAGCGGCTGCTTGAACAGGCTGGTGGAGGGGTAGGGGCGGGGCAGCTGCGGGAGGAGGGTGGGTGGGTCAAACGCATCCTTTGCATAATACTTCCCTCTACATTTACTTTTTCCATTTCAAGTACGAGTCCATGTCTGTATCTGGCATATTATGAACCGAAACCACGGTTTCTTGCTTTCTTGCTTTCTTGCAAAGAGAGGCCCATCCTACACCTTGAAGTAGTAAAAGCCTCCACCAGATGATGCGCCAAACAGGAGGAGAAAGAACACCATGCGCGCTCACCTGTGTCGCTGCGCCCTGCATGCCCGGCTGTGCCCCAGTCCCTGCCGCCGCAGCCGCTGCCAGCGCCGCCGCCAGGTGGGGCGACAGGCTGTGGCTCTGCAGGAGCGCCGCCAGGTGGGGGTTGGTGATGGCGCCAAGGGAGGCGTCGGGGGCGGGGGGGTGGAGGAGGGAGGGGGCGGCGTAGGGGTCGTTCAACTGTGGGGGGGGTGGGGGAGGAGAGCGTGTTAGGAGGGCAACAGAGGGGCGTCTGTGATGCTATCTGTGTGGCTCATTTGAAGTGGCACATATGCCATTGCCCTGATGCTGATGGGGCACTGCTACCTTAACCCTACCAGGCATACCACAAAATCCTACCAGAACCCTAACATTGCCCCTTCCACCCACCTGCATGTTGATGCGGCACTGCACCCTGTCGTATGCCCACAGCAACATGCTCATGTGCCTTAAATCCCTACCAAAACCCTGCAACCCTATCGCAAAACCCTAAGCCCCACCTGCATGTTGATGTGGCACTGCGCCCTGTCGTACGCCCACAGCGACTCCTTCTCGCTCTTGCTCATGTGCTTGTAGCGCTCAGCAAGCTCGCGGTCAAAGTGGGTGTTGTTGGGGTTCAGCCTGCACAGGGGGAGGGGTTGGTCAGAGGGGAGGAAACCCTACGCAATGGGTGGGGGTTGTTGGGGATCAGCCTGGAATTAGCGTTTACGGTAGTCAGTGCGCGAGATTTCCTGGGGGGGGGGGGGACCCTCTGGCCAGTAGGTAGGAGGAAACCCTTGTTTCAGGTTGGGGGGAAACCATGAGCAGTGGGCACCTTAGGCTTGCTTAGACAAGGCATGAGTGGTGTATGGCTTGTGCACGGTGCTAGGCAAACCCTAGCTCTGCACCCTAAAACCCTGCCCCTAAACCCCAGGCAACGTCACCCACCTGTTGGACAAATTGGGGATGGGCTGGGGCACGTCCAGTCCCGGGGAGTCAGGCTCCACAACCCCACCCACAGCCACATCCACGCCCCCCACCACACCCACAGCCACCTCCGGCAGGCACCTCAGCTCCCCCAGCACCTCCGGGTGGGATGCCAGGGGGGAGGAAAACATGGAGAGGGGGGAGGGGAGGTCGGGGGTGGTGGGGTGTTCCTTGGGGGTGCCAGTCCCCCCTCCGAATGCCGCAGCGCGGCGCTGGAGTGAGTCTGGTGATGTGGGGTCAAGCTGGTAGCGCACCACCAGGGCCTTGTTGCCTGAAAGGGGGAAAAGGGAGGGGGTGAGTATTGTGCTACAGTTAAGGCTGGTTGCTAATCTGGCTTCCTGCCGGAATGCTTGCAATGTAATATATACATGTAAGTGTAGTGTAACGTGATCTGAGTGCACTGCTAAGAGCCATATTCAGCACCCATCTTGCGTAATACAAGCTATGAAAACAGATGTATGCGGGCGGCGAGCTTGTGTTCAGCCAAACCCACCCCACCCCACACCTCATAAATACCCTAAACCACAACCGCACCTGATATGGCGGGCACCAGCGTGTTGTCCAGCGCATCGATCGCCCTGCAAGCATCCACCTCCCCCTCGTAGTTGACAAAGGCATAGGTCTTTCCCGGGAACACTCGCACGCTCTCAAGAACCCCATAGCGCGCAAACACAGCCTCGATGGCTGTCTTGTTGGCCTTCAGGGGGAGGTTGCCCAGCCACACGTGGCGGGAGGGGCGGCCACGGGGGGGGTCAAGGGGAGGGGCGTCGGGGGCTGCCGGAGGGGTGGTGGTGCCGTCGGCGGAGTCCTCCTGTGGGGGTGGGATTGGTGAGAGGGGTTTTAAGGGGATGGCAGCACGTGCGGAGTAGGTAGATTGTAGAAAGATGACCCAGGAATCAAATTAAAGTAAGAAACCCACTACATAACAAATTACCGTTTTTTTTTGGTGGATTGTTTTTTAGAGTTTAGTGGATTATAAAATATACTTTTGCAGAACTCTTAACCACTTACTTGATTTTTGACAACAGACATGTTTTTAGACATTATAACATTCTTTTTGCTGCGCGCACCTTTGGCTTCTTGAACCGCATCTTGAGCTGCTTGGTCCCAGTCAGCAGCGGCACCACCTCGTTGTTCAGCGCCTCGTAGGCCCGAACCCCATCCTCCACGCTCTCAAAGTTCACAAACGCGTAGCCCAGCGGCCCGATGCGCGCAGGGAACACCGCGGCATCCGTGAGGGTTCCAAACCGGGCGAACACGGAACGCAGGGAGCGCACGCTTGCGCTTGCGCTGATGTTGCCCAACCAGATGCGGTTGCTGGGGATGGTGGACTGGTCAGGCTCGGTGGGCGTGGTGGCGACGGCGGCGTCCGAGGCCTGCGCGGGAAAGGGAGGAAGGGGGTTTAGGGTTTGAGTGCGGACCTTTAGGGTTTAGGGCTGACTTGTAGGGTTTGAAGATTGAATGCCATTTTGGCCAGAGCCCTGTATAAGGGGCTGCAAAGCAATCATGGGGTTAAACAATGTAGCACAGAAATTTCCCTGAACTTTGCGATGGAATAAAATGGGGAGCAAGAAAGTGCGGTAAGCGGCACGACTGGTTGGCCACCATCTGCCACACTGGAAACAGTGTCAGTTAAGCCTTGGCTCCAGGACTGGGGTGAGGCATACCCAGACATGCTAACCTGGCTTCAAAGCTGGAAAGCAAATACTTACTTACTTACTTACAGGAGGAGAATTGAAACGAGGCCCAACACGCGCACACACCTGGTCAGGGTTTTCGGGAGTTTCAGAATCCCAGGAGGGCTCCTCTGAGGATCCCAGGGGGGGTGAGGATGGGGACCCGCATTTGGGGGTGCCGTCCGCCCCCGCGGGCCCCTCGGGGACCTTGCCGAGCGCCTTTTTGTTTGGCCTGAACTTGATGACCATCTGCTTGCCACCTGTCAGCGAGGTGAGGTCTTCGGCGTTCATTGCGTCGAACGCCCTGGCGGCGTCCTCCATGTGCCTGGAGGGGGAGGGGGTGGGTGGTGGTGGGTTGATGGGTGGATGTGGTGCAGCGGCAATGGGTGTGCATAGGAGGCAAGTCCGGAAAATTGTATGCTGTGAAGACATAGGGTTTAGGGTTTCGGAACACCACCTCAAACCCTACACTGAAAAAATCCCCTTTGAGGAATGTCATCAAACTCCCAACAATTGAGGCCCACACTCCACGCACCCCCCCACACACACACAAACACCCAAGCCCCGCCTCTTGTCCCCAAATCCCCACCTGAAGTTGACAAACGCGTACATCCTCCCGGGGAAGGTCACCACATCATCCACCGGCCCAAACTTCTCGAAGATGGCCTTGAGCACCGCCCTGGGCACCTTTGTGGACAGGTTACCCAGCCACAGGTGCTTGGAGGGGGTGTCGGTGGACTCCCCGGGGGGGTCGTCGTCGCCAAGGGGGTCGCCGCAGCCGGACCACGACTGAGACGGGAGGGAAGGGGTGAGTTCAGGGGCACTCTGATGCCAGGCAAATATTTGCAGCAAGGCCAGAAACGAGGAGCAAGGGGTTTGCTTGCTGCGGGGGCCAGTGCAGTTGGGCAGGACGTGGAGTAGAGTAGGTTTTTTTGCAGGGTTTCGCCAGGGTTTTGTAGGGTGTTTGCCTGCCTGCTCACCTGCTTTGCCTGCGCCAGGTTCCTGAGGTGCGCATCCAGCTCAGCCTCCAAGGTGGACGGGGACAGGTGCTCGTCATCTGAAGGAGGGGAGGAAACCAGTCAGCATTGGGCAACCACAATTTGCACGGCAGCCGCTTACCCTAAGCCCTAACCCACAAAGTGGCAGCGGCGTCTGAACCCTAAACCCTATACAAGACCTCCATCATGTGGCCACTCCTGGAGGGTGCCAACCAACCTACCAACCCACTTATTTACTCAGCCAGCACGGCTACATACACCTAAATCTTAAAAGCCTAAACAGCCTTCATTTAAGAAAAGCATTTATCGGATAAATTTCAGCACACTCACCAGTGTATGAGGGCGTGTCCGTCCTGGGACTGTACCCCGGCGTCACAATCCCCGCAGCCTCAGCCTTGGCGTGCTCAGCGCTCAGGTACTCAGCGAGTCGCGAGATCTCGTCCCGAACCTGCTGGCGCTGGCTGATGGCAGTGGCTGAGGTGGGGATTGGGCCGGAGGTGGGGATGGGGTGGGTTGGGGTGTCCCAGGTGGAGACGTGGGGCATTGCCGGGTGGGAGTGGGATGCGATGGAGGGGGGGAGGAGGTGGAGGGGCTCGGAGAGGGGCTCGAGGAGGGAGGGGCGCTGCAAAAAGGGGTTTTTGGTTAGGGTGAGAAAAACAAAGGAAATGGAAAAGGGCTGGGTGGAAATGTCCATTGATTTGGGCTACACAAGCCAGCTGAGGAGTCAAGAAGGCAGGCAATTTTTGCACCACCAACGTCAGCAACTACAGCGTAAAATATGGCATAAACCAATGAACAAGTACAGTAGTGTACAAGGCACAGCGTTGGAAATTTCTGATAAACACTCCTAGGATCACACAAAATACGCGTCACCAAGTGCAAGCCCCCAAATCCAAGCCCTAAAACTCCAAACTCTAGTACCCTAGCCACTCACGTTGAATGCTGTGCTGCGAATGATGCTCAGCGCAGCGCTGCCTCCCTCATCCCCGCCGCGGGTGAAGTGGTCCCGCCCGCTGAAATTCTGCATCCCCGCCTGCATCCCTGCACTCATCCCCAGCCCCTTGCTCAGATCGATATCATACCCCCCTGCTCGGGTGGTGTTGATCTGGAGACCCAAATCGGGCAGCTCATCGGCGCCGCTGATCAGGTCCAGCGCACTCGGATTGCGTGGAATCGTCGATTGCGGCTGATCGAAGTAGCCATCGGAGCCGATCGCAAAAGGGTCCATCATCAGGGACTGGGTCCCCGGGACCAGGGGGAAAAGTGGGGATGATGTGGTGGGGAGGTATCCCAGGAGGGGGGATGATTGGAGGTCCAAGCCCAAGGGAGGAATGCTGGATGAGGAGGAAGGGGAGGGGCGCAGCGGCCAGTGCTGGTGGGGCAGCGGCACCTGGGGGGCAGCCAAAAGGGTTAGGGTGAGGGCGGTGGACCCTAAGGTAGGGTTTGGCAACTCGCCAAGGTGTGGATCAACAAACCGCGCTGCTGCAAGCATAAGACACCATACTTGAAGTTGACAGCATGCGCTCGCCATGCCAGGAGGTTACCCTAACCTAGGGTCGGAAGCAGCTCGCTGCAGCGCCAGGAGATCACCCTAACTTAGGGTTCTCACCTGTGGTGCAGGCGCTGACAGCGCAAACAGGCTGGTGCTGGCCCCATCGAGGGGGCTCACTGCACTGCCCCACCCGCCAGAGAACAGGCTTGGCGAGAGGGGGGCAGGGGGGGAGGTGTGGGTGGAGGAGACAAAGGGGAGGTCGGCGTGGAAGGGGTGTGGGGTGTGGGAGGGGGCGCGCTGCAGGTCAGACAGCTGTGGCAAGGGGGGAACAGAAGCATTAGTCTGCATGTGGTGTGTACAGGGTGAAAGTAGCATGCAGCAAGGGGAAGTTGGCACTCGTATTCCGAGAGCCACACGCTCTCGCTGACACACATGCAGGCAGTTTTATGCAGGCCTGCACCAACCGGGAAGGCAACCCTAAGCCCTAAACCCTAAACCCTAAACCCTAAACAGTTTTACACAGGCCTGCACCAACCAGGAAGGCAACCCTAAACCCTAAACCTTAAACAGTTTTACACAGGCCTGCACCAACCAGGAAGGCAACCCCTAACCATTGTGACAATAGATGGGCTGGCCTGAGGTTACAATGGGATAAGGACGCGAGAATGCTTGGGGAGGTGGACAACTCATGACTGACAGGCACATTCACCATGTGAAAAAACCACGCAAACCCCTCACCTGCTGCATGAGCAAGGCCTGCTGGACCTCCATTGGCTGACCAGCCTTCCTGGCATAGCGTGCAAGTATGTCTGCACTCTGGGGCACCTCGTTGCACCCGCTGGCAAGGGAATCGCACAGCGTGGTGTCGGAGGTGGCGGAGTCGGAGTGGTTGGAGTCCGAGTGATCGCCACCGGGCTCTGCAAGGGCGTAGGTGGTGGGTAAGTGTGAGGAGTGAGGGCTGGAAACCCTAAACCCTACACCCTTCTAGTACCAACTCCACTCTTGACAGACACAACCAGTTGCTGAAACAGGTTTCGTGTGTGCATCCTAGCATGGGGACCACCAATAGAGTAGCATGAGGAGCCGCCCGCGAGTGTCGAAGGGCACAAATAATAGGGTTTAGGATTCAGGGGTTGTACGCACCCTCGTGCGTCTGCACAGGCGAAACAGGCTCGGCAGCCCCGCTGGACTCCGACCCGCCCCTGCCCATTCCCTCCCCACCGCCGTCCCCCTCCTCGCTCCCCCCCTGCTCCTCCCCTTGGGTGAGGATGCGGGAGAGTCGCGCGGTCATGTGCGCCTCATTAGCAGCTGCCTGCTGCGCCTGCAGCTGGGCCCTGCGCTCCTCGAGTGCCCTCTCGTATTCCTCCTCCAGCGCCTGCTTCAAGAAGGGGGGGGAGGGGGTTCGTGTGAGGGGAGGGGCCGTGGGAGGGGAGGGTGGGTGGATGGGCACCAGCTTTAGCTACAGATGTTTCCAAGAGTGCTGTATAGGGTGTGTTGCACACATTACTATGTTGCCATCATCAATGTTGTGTTCTTCTTGCATCATGACATGGCTTGCGCACATGTGGGGAATATACAACAACTGGGGTTCAAAGGTTCAGGGCAGGATTTCAGGGTTTTTTGCCACCCACCATCCTACGCTGCGCCTCCTGCGCCCTCCTCTCCCTCTCCTCCTCCTCCTCCCTTGAAACCATACCCTCCCCATCACAGGTCGAGTCGCTTCCTCCCTTGACCTCCGGCACCACGACTCCGCCTACCCTCTTCTTCCCCTTCCTCCCCCTGCCCACCTGGCTGGCTGCGGGGCGGGGTGGTTCCTGCTGCTGCTGCACACCCTCAGCCTCGAGCTCCTACAAGGGGGGGGTGGGTGGGTAAGGGGTGAGCGAGCAAGCTAGTGTGTGATAAGTGTTGCCGACAAAGTCAACCATTGAGTTAACGTTTGAAAGTCACTGTAACAGTGGTCATTGCACCTGCAGCTGTCTTTGATTTCAGTGCAAAAATACCTTTGGCAAGCAATTAGTCTAGTGAGCACATCTCAATAACTTTTATAATCTATTGAGTTCACGAATTACCCTAACCGCATCCACCCCAAACCCTAACACCCCACCTTGAGCAGCGCCTCCTGCGCCACCTGCGCCTGCTCCTCGGTGGGTCCCTCAAGCAGCACCACACAGGCGGGGTGCTTGGCGGCCCTAGCAAGCTGCAGACCGTTGGCGCCCGCACGGGTGCGACGCAAGAAGTCGACTTCCTCGCCTGCAGCCTCCAAGAATGCGTCCAGGCAGTCGGCGAGGCCGGAGCAGGCAAGCCTGGGGGCAGGGAGAGTAAGAGTTTAAAGTGGAATTTGACAAAGGAGAAGAACAATAAAAACGCCGACCAAAAGTGCTGAACATGGAGGCTTGGTTCGTGGGCAAGGGGAGGGCAAGGGGCAGTGACAAGGGGGTGGGGTGCACGAAGGGAAGCCGACCGCTGCTGACACAGGATTCCCAGCATGCCCTCGCACACCCACCAACACCCACGTCCACACCCACCTGTGCAGCATGGTCCTCCCCTCCCCGTCCACCGCGTTTGCCCCCTGGGGGTGCGCCGCCTGCAGCAGCGCCACCATGGCCTCCACAGCGCAGCAGGCATCGCCCAGCCCCACCACGCTGTGCAGCTGGCTGCAGTGGCACGTGTAGCAGCAGCCGGAGGGGCCTGGAGGTGGGTGGGGAGGGGAGTGAGGGTGTGGTTCAGGGTGGGATCGGGTAGGGGGGCGATAAAGCAGGCTAGGAGGGGGTGACGGGGGGTACGCCGTCAGTTAGCCATGGCGAAGTTCAACCAGCGACCTCCTAAAGCGGGGCGATGGAGGAATACCACACCTACATCAAACGATGACCACAGCGACCACAAGAGGTACCACAACAGAAAAAGCAGGTCACAGACACCACCACAGCACCACCATTCACCCACCTGGCAGCGCCGACAGCTGGTCCCCTGCCACCGCCCCCACCCCGTGATCCAGCGGGTCCCACGCGTGGTCCATGTGCGCAACCATGTGCGAGTGCGCAGCAAAGAGGTCGTCAAGGTGGGAGGATACAGTCGACACCACGGGGGCGCGGCTGGCCTCTAGGGTTTCGGTCAGCTCCAGGAGGGCGCCGATGGCAGACAGGCCGTAGATCTGGAGGAGGGGGGGGGGGGGAGTTTATGGAAAATTTAGCGGAACTGATATGGAGGTTGCATACTTATTCCGACGTGCAAGGCCAAAGGACAGAAATTGACAGAACTTTATGCCGTATGAGAAAGTATACCATGGCATGGGGTAGTCCTCCTCACAAGAGTCAGCAAGCGGGGGCAGACCCACCTGCAGCGCCACCAAGTCCTTTATGGGAACAGCCGCCTTCTCGCGCGCCTGGGCCAGCGCACCCGCCACAGCAGCCACAGCCTGCTCCAGGGGCACACCCACCGCCACAGCCCCCGTAGGGTTTGCCAGCAGAACCCTTAGGGTTTTCAGCGCACAAGCGCGCACCCCAACCTCCCTGGCCTCCTGAAAGACCTGGAAGGCAGCCAGGGCCAGCAGGGGGCAGAGCGTCGACTCCGGGGCAACGCCGGTTGCAGAGTCGCACACCGCCGCGATGAAGTCGAGGCAGTGCTTCACAAGGGGATCATCCTACAGCGGGGTGAAAAGGGGAGGTCAGCACCACCATCAAGTAAGCCAGCCAGCAGCGGTCCACACCGCCACTGATGGGACTAGCTGCCCAGTTATTTGTCACAGCTGGTATAAACAGTGCCAGAATACTCGCCTGCTTGTTTGGCTCTCTTTGGTGAAACGACTGTGCCCAGCTGATATTCATCTACTTTTGTCACAAACTGTGGCGGCCCTCCAAGCAGACCCTAAACCCTAAACCCACGCACCTTGAGCGGGCAGCTCTGCATCATCTCCAGGGTGATGGCCAGCCCCTCTGTCACCAGCAGCGACCACAGGCCGGCCAGCTCGGGTGCGGCGGGGCACCGCTGGGCCTGGCTGCGCTGCGACGCCATGCGCACCAGCGACCACACGGCGGAGCGGGCAACCTCCACCAGCCTGGTGGGCGAGGGAATTCAAGGTGAGTAGAGTGTACAGCATATCCAATGATGACGCACAACATGAATAGACAGTGCATCACACCCATCCCCAACCAGCGATGCTTAAGCAGGTCTAATGATGATGCACGGGTGTGCAGTCCATCACACCCATCCTCAAACAGGATCCTCGCCCCCCTCCCACAACCCCTCCGCCTCCCCTCTCACTTTTTGTCCAGCTGCACCCTGCTGACTGCCAGCACGACAGTGACACACGCCGCCACGTCGCCAGCTGGCGTGGCCTTGCAGCCCGCCAGCTCAGCCAGCAGCATGCACCCATGCTCCTGGACCGTCCACTCGCCCTCGGCGGCGCGCATGGCGGCACCCACTGCTGTGGCACCACCGGCGGCTGCCAGGCGGTGGGTGTTGGCGGGGTGGAGCACGCAGCAGTAGAGCAGCGCCTGGACAAAGGGGGGAGGGGTTGGGTGGGGGGGGGTAAGTGGGTTTGTGAAGCAGGAGACGCGTACACTGCAGTGGCCCGGGACCCAACCCGTGTAGGTGCCACGCTCCCTGTTTCAACCCTAAACGGTGTGTTGCCTTACTGTCTGGCATAGCCACACACTACAACTGTACCCGAGTTCATGATACCGAGGGCTAAGAACCATCATGCTCTACATATGAGAATGACCTTGCAACAGCAGAGTTCGCTTTCATACACTGCACTTTCGTGCAAAATGCTGTACCTGCAGGGCGTCCGAGGTGCACGCTGTCAGCTCCGCCTGCCCCCAGCTCATGCATGCTTTTAGGGTTGACAGGAGGGTTTCGAGAGCGCCTGCCTCGCCGAGCCACTCCTGGCGGTCTCTGGACAACAAGGAGGGAACGAGTTAGGTTGTGTTGGAGGACAGAACAGGGTGCCGCTGGGCAGGAGTAGGTAAAATTGCACCTTGCTTGCTTGCAAGCATTGCAGCAGGCAAAAGGAAAACACCAGATCGTGGAGATGAATGGATAAACTGAGCTTTCACCTGGCTGCTTCCCAAGCTGCCTGAAGTGCACAAGCCACATGCAAGCAAAATTACACCTGAGCAGTACGTCCACTACAGATAACACGCAATCCATTAGCATCACTTGCAAACTCTCAAGTGCATTTCTCTGCCCTATACACCCAGTCTTGGCCAGCGACAGTGACCTGCTGTCTTAACCTTAGTAGGATTTAGGGTTTAAGGTTACCTGCTGTCAAAGCGCCTGCACTTGAGGCAGCCACTGAGGCTGAGTAGGGCCGCCACCGCCGCTGCCTGCACAGCCTGGTGGGAGGGGTGGCTGGCCGCCACTGCAGTCACTGTGGCTGCGGCCTCGGGGTGAACCCACAGCTGCACGCAGGGGGGTGCAGGGTGAGGGGTGCCCAGTGTAGGTTCGGGGTTTAGGGTTTTAGGATAATTACTGCATTGCACCCCCAGCTGCAGGCAAGAGTATTTTTGGGCTCAGGGTGCCCAGTATAGGGTAAAGGAATTTGTATTTGTGGCGTCCTGGTGCACCCGCAGCAGCAAGCGCTAGGGCGCGGGTGTGCAGACCAAGATTGGCGGGGGGGCAATCCGAGGCTTTGCACAGTGTCTGACGAGGGCGGTAAGCGGGGACAGTGCTACAAGTGTAAGCATTGCGTAAATGTGGACCAAACTGCCCACTCTGTTGTGTAGGTAATAGGAGGGAGGTTGGTTGGGTGCAAGAGGCATGTGGTGTGAGGGCTGACTGTGCAGTGGGTGGTGGAAGTAGAGCTGAACGTACACAAAATCCTTCTTCATTTCTACTCCTGCATATATTGGCATACTGCATGTTCTTGCATGTATTCCCGTACCTCGTATTCCAGTGCGTTGCAAGCTCTGCATGACTGGCTGAGGCTGCGGATCACTGCCAAGACTCGCAGGTGCACCTGACACGAGGCGGACATGGGAACTTCAGTGCTGGGATTTGAGGGGAGGATCGGTGGTGCGGTAGCGGAAATCAAACAGGTATATACGAAGCAACGAGGCGTGGTTGCTATGGGGCGGAGCAGAACCCCCACGCGGGCAATGATGAATTGGGCGGGTTTTACTCAGGGGAGCCGACGAGCAATATAGCAGTAATTCGGGCGGTTACTGACCGCAGATCAGGGGGTGGCTCGCGCATTGGCGCGTTTGGCTTGAGGCTACCACGCGCCAGTACACATTGGCGACACGGTCCGGCTTTGAGACACCCCAATGCGAAGAAGGGGCCATTGCAAAATTGGGTCAAAAACAATGGACCAAAAAAGCCAAAGAGCGAGCATTTCGAGAGGCAACAGGCTAGGGAGACAGGTGTTTGCAATAAAGAAACCGGCAGGTCTGCTACCGTCAACCAACGTACGGTGTCAACGGGGGACGACAACCGCCTCTGCCTGCATGTCGAGACTTGCACCCAAATTCATTCCCAGCCCATCTCGGAAGCCCAAAAATATCGTTGTGACCGCAGGCCAAAGGCAGTTCCCTGGTGACAAAAGACTCTAAAAATGCGCACAAGTGTCCAACCCAATGCGGGCTGCGCAGGCGTACCTCAGGGCTATGAGTGGTTTTCCCTGCCAGGAGGGTGCTGTTCCAAACTGTTTGCAGCACGTCGGCAGGCCATGCCTTCCTCCCCGGGTCGCTACATTGCTCCTCGATGCTGCCCAGTACCTGCTCAGCCCGCTGAAAGTCGCTGTTTTCGAGCGCAGACTCGAGCCCTACTACCAGCACGGACACTGGGAGCGCTGGGGCGTCCTTCGCGGGCCTGTTTTCCGCACTGCAGTTGCCGGCTGCCTTTGACAACGCATCCGCCAAGCTGCTGCCCTGGCGCTTGTCTTGTTTACTTGATTTCATGGAAGTGCTGTTGGTGTTGCCGCTGCATATCCAGCCACTTGTTCCAGCTGGGCTGTGGGTGCTTGTGGAATTGCTACACGGCGGTGCGGGGTGGTGCACAAAAGCGTGCTTCCCTTCTTCCGTCAATGCCGCAACCGGCAAACCGGAGGTTCTACAGGCTCTAACACGGCTGAATGCGTGGGCATTGTGGGTGGTAGACCCAGCTTGCGGTGGAAAGGCTCAGAAGGAAACTCGGGTGGCCTTATCCTTCTCAAGTTGTGCTGTAGAAAGAACGCTAAAGCCGGTTACGCTTTTTGCCGAGTGTGCATCGCTTCTGATTCTAAAGTGCGTGGCCTCGGATTTTTGCGTGGCTCATCAAGGCCGTCCGAAACGGTGGGCCAACGCCTCTCATTTGTAATCTGATCGCACGGACCTTTCCCCCGGTACTCCACAGGCAGTGGGGAACGGTGGGGCCGGCGGATTTTCATCCTCACGTATGGCCGCCACGTCAGAAGCGAAAAAGCAGTTAAGGTACCGGATTACCATTTCCTGGCTGGAAACCGCTGCTGAGGTGGCAAAAGGTTGGTTGTGTGTCCCCGCATCACTGAAGGTTTTTCACACACCTGTTCAAGGGGGAACACAAAACATCCGCTGCAAGCGAGACTGCCCCCACCCAGCCAGGTTTATTCTTTTCGAGGGTCGTCGTGGTACTTGGCAGCTTGGTGACGACCTGAATGCAGTCTGTGGGCAAGATCAAAGCAGCTGAAGTGGGCTGTATGTGTGCGCTGTGAGTTGAGTGGACTGTGTGGCCGTTGGCAGCTTGCCCAACGAGGAACGTTGGTAACCCTTGCACCCCTTTGCTGGAAACACTTGGGCTGTTTCCTTCTGCCTGTTGCTGGCATGGTGTAGGACAGAAGAGCCATGATTAGAGTCAACATGCAACTAGCGGCGCTGCTGCTGCTTGTGGTGGTCGCTGGTAGCCTCGGCATCAGTAGTGCCCAAGCTGGGATTGTCAGCACAGTACCCGCTTTCTTGTGGTCGAACAAGGAGGGTTTCGCTGGATTAAAGTCCCCAAGCGTGGCGTACCAGGTACAACCTGTAGCCAAGCGTGCAGATGGACATCTGAGCAGCAGTCATGCACCCACCATCTGATATCAACTATTTAAACAGCCCAAGTTCTTCACTGTGCATTTGCATGCAAAACTTTGTATTGGGCACAGCTTTGGTGGCTTGCTGCCAAAGCCTTGGTTGCAACAAAAGACTGCTGTGTTTCTGAGAAGGTGGTGTGGTTGCAGACCATCTCGTCCGATCTGCTCACCAGCAGTGTTGCTCCTGAGAGCACAGATGGCCTTGGGTCCTTGCTCAGCGACAACAGTGGCTCCAAGCAGCGGGCTGACAAGACCATATTGTTCCTTGGCCCTGAGGTGAGTGGTTGCTGTGCAAGGTTTGCACAACGTGATGGTGCACGCAGGACCCATCACTGAATTTAACCTCCTCGCCCGTTTCAGGCAAGCACTGGCGATGTTTCACAAGGGTCAGAGGGGAGCGTTTTCAGCTACCTCCAGGGCTTGATGACCTCCGTCAAGTCGTTTGTGTCCCTACCCAACGTTTACAGCCAGGTATTGCCCTCGGTTTTGCAGTGCGCTGCCCTACACACAGGTCCACCTCTAAGAATGCTGTTGCTAACCTCTGATGTGCGTGACCCTGCAGGGTTTGGAAACACTGTCACAGACTGCGGTGTACACTCTGAAGTTCACTTCAGCAGAGAACACAACGTTCATTGGCGTGTGTGGCTTGCAAGACAGACAGTCTCCTGCCACAGTGGGTGCCATCAGGGATGCCCTAGCGCAGGGTGGCAAGCTGATTGTGGTGTGCGCACAGTCAACCAGCCAGCAGGAGCTGAAAGCCCTGCTGCAGCAGACCCAAGAGGTCCTGAGTGAGCTCAGTGAAACCTATGCGGCAGTGTTTGTGTCGGACCATGATCCCAAGGTACGCCAACGGCCTAACCCTTGCCATCGCCATCAAATTCAAGCAGCACTAACCTGGAAGTGACTGCACATTGGTTGTTCTGCCCTATCCTTAGTATGCACACTCAGTATATTTACAGTGTGTGGGTGCTTTGTGGTTGCAGGCTGTGCTTGTCAGCGACTCGCGCAGGAGGCTGCAATCCACTGGTGGCGACCCCGCAGTTGGCCAGGAGTGCACCCAAAAGTGTGCTATTCAAGTGAAGCAGCTTGAAGCGTTGATTCTGGGCATCATCTTCTTGATAGCACTGGGGGCAGGCACAGCATGTATGCATATTGTGGATACACCGACCAAGTTTGACAAACCAAAGGAGGTTCGTCACGTGGAGTAGAGCAGTGCCATAATGCGCTTTCAGAGCGCCCTACCCAGCAGTTGCCAACAGCTATCAGGGCCGGAATTCACTGCAAAAGGGACAGCGGGCAATTGCTTTTCTTTCCTGCCTGTGAAACCTCTTGTCTTTGTGACCCAGTTAGAGACCAGAATACCTGGCAGTGGCTTGTCGTGCACCTGTGTGCCTATACATAGCATGCAACTTGTTGGAAGTGGCTGGATCTAGGGCAATTGCTGCGGCATTGCTCACTGGCACATCTCCACCACTATGGCAACAGCTCTAGTCTAGTCTGTAACTTCCAATCACACATCATCTCTTTGCCGTTGGTGCCACAGGGCGTGCAAGCATATATCAGCGGCTTTTATATATGCACTCCATGTGTAAGCAACCAGCCAGCCCAACTGATGTTGTCTCACTCTTCAAGTTCCAATCTGTGGGGTCGCTGACCAGGGGTGGCAACCTGTTGACAACCAACCAATGGGTGTTGAGGTGCATTGAACCTGACAACTGGGTAGCAATGAATATGCAGGCGAGGTGCTTTGCGCGCACTCCTTCGTGCCAACACCCTGCTATGCATATGTGTAGCCCCCAAAGCGGTGGATCCAAACAGAGTGGTGCTGGAGGTGCACGCACTGGGCAAACCTACTATGCATTGCAAGGGCATCAGGGAATCCAGCGGAACTGTTACAGAAAGGGTTGTATAGTACAACATAGGGCTTTGAAAGCCAACCCAAAGTCACAAGGTATTGTGTTCAGCCTCAGCGTAAGTGGGAAAGGAAAGGGCTTTCAAAACAATGGGCCAGTACCAAGCTAGACAATGCCAGTACAGCCAAAAATTACTGCTTTCAAGCCACCCAACTCTAGTCTGGGTGAACACACTTGTGATCTCTTGCTGACGGGCTGCTTTTGAAGCTATAGTTCTCGGTTGATCTCCCCAGTACCCTCCCCGGCCCCACGCCATGGGGGGTATGCCCACTTCATCTTCTCGCTTGCTCCCCTAGGCAGTCACCCCGACTGCTCCCGCCTCAGCTTGCGAGGCAAGCTTACATCCCGCTGCGGCCCCACACCACCATGGAGAGGGAGAAGCTGAACACTGCCATCGTGGCTGCCCAGCCCAGCTGCACGATGAAGGGCTCGCCCTCGGCGGTCATGAACGCCTCCTGGGCGGCTTGTGCTGCGGGGGCCACGGCCAGGGCAAAGCTGGCAAGGGCAGCGCCAGCGGCGGCCCTCTGGGCGATGGCGTCCTGCTTCTGGGCAACCACGCGCAGAGCACGGGGGGCGCGCGATGACACGGTCGCCCTCTTGGATGACACAGCCAGGGCTGGCCGGGAGGTGGAGGCAAGGGACAGAGTGGAGGCCATGGCTGCTGGTTGGGTGGAGGGGGGCGAAGGGTGGCTAGGAGGGAACGGAGTGGAGGAGGTGGAAAGAGTGTGGGTTATGAGGGTGGAAAGCTGGCTAGCCTCAGCACCGGTTGTACAGAAGGGTCGGTGGTAGGCATCTCAGGCCACTTATCTTCAAGATCACAGAAAACGGCGGTGGCGGGAATCCGCCGCTCTACCGGCCGCAGTTGACCCCCCTCGAAAACGACAGCCAGTTTCAAACTCGTTGAAAAGCTGTCATGGCACCTTCTCCCTTTCTCTGCTTCAAGTTTGTTTGTGGAGACAACCCGCGTTTGCTGTGTAGTGTACTCTCTTCTCTGGCTAGCAGACGTACGTGGGAAGGGCGTTCACCTACCTGTTGATATCAATATATTTGAAACTCGAACTGGGCACCTCCGGTCCGAGTTAGAACCTGTGCACCTCTCCTCGAGGGTACACACTTCACCAGACAAGGTAAATGCTACCACCATCATGCCACTGCATGTTTTCCCTTTCCTTTGGCCCTCTTCACAAAGGAGTGCTGTGCGTGCTGTGCATTCACGAGGTCCTCGTTCCAGCCAAACTGCAGAGTACCCAAAACGCCAGTTAGGTGGTGCTGGCTGCTGATGTTGCATTGATCACATCTAATCTTGTTGTTTTTGATAAGAAAGCGCTAGACTGTCTTCTGTGGCATCTGTCCATGGTTTGCTGCACCCCCGGTCACTGTACTACACTGTGACTGCAACGCTTCAAAGAGCAGTCTCCTGCAGGTCTCTGCTGCAACCAGGACAGCAACACACCGTATTGTTGCCCTTGCAGGAAGTTTTAAGCATGCCTTGGAACATGGACGTGGACGAGCCGCAGGGGGCCAGCAGGCTGGACCTGCTGCAACTCCTGGAGGACGACACTGCAGAGTAGGGCATTATCACTCTGCAACACACTGCTATTCACTGCAATTGACACAGCTTGCCTGCAGTGTGGGAGCCACTGCCCACCTATCTGTGCCGCACATGCCATACATAATGCCCCACTTGTTGGCCAACCCCCCTGCTCAACACCCCATCCAATCCAGTTACGTTTCCATGCATGCGTGCTTCGGGAGTTGCATCCACCAATAGTGAGCACACACCATGCCCTCATGTCCTTCAAAAGCCACTGTCCCTCTCCCCCCACCCTTTCAGTAACCCCTGCACCCACTCCCTCACACCCACCGCTCCCCCTGCCCTCACCCGCAGCGCCCCAGGGCCGCGCAAGCGCACATACAAGAAGCCAGGGCACGAGCTGGCTGCGCAGATCCGCAAGGACCGGGAGAGGCGGGAGCGGGACAGCCGCGCGCTGCAGTGCGAGCTAGACCGCAGTGCGGGGGAGGATGTGGCCATGGCGGAGGCGGAGGAGGCGGCAGGCGCTGGCGCGGCACGCGCCTCTGGGGCGGTGGCGGCAGCCCTAGAGGAGGTGGCAATGGAGGCGGAGCCGGAGCCCCCTGTGGCGCTGCGGGTGCTGCGGCGTGTGCAGGTGGGGTGAATTGGGGAGGCAGACAGGGCATGCAGAGACCTGTGTCTGTGGGTTGGGGTGGGGTTGGTGGGGCAGTGAACCTGGAGGCCTGTGTCTGATAGGGTGGGTGGGGCAGGTGGGCTCCTGAGGTGTGTGCGGTTGGGTGCGTGAAGGATGGCGGGGATCAGCAGTTGCGGCAGCCCTAGCCTAGGGTATAGGGTACGTGGCGGTGGAGATTGAGCTATCGGTGGCGCTGCAGGTGCTGCGGCCAGTGCAGGTGGGGTGGGGGTGGTGAAGCAAGTGGGTAGGGTAGGATCTCCCCCTTGCCTGGGTGATTATGGGGGTGCGCCGCTGCCTTGCAGCCGCTGCCACGCATTACCAGTGGTTGCTCCGGCCACATGCCGGCATTGACCCGCCAGGGGTTGTGCACTGCACAATTTGCATTTTTATCTTCCAGGAGTGCACCCGACTGCACATGCAAGCGGTGACCCCAGCGTCGCACCACCTTGACAGTGCCTTTCCCGTGAAATTCACCCTTTTATTCCTCCCCTTGTGCAGCTGCCCTCCCAGGGGCTGACCCCTTGTCCTGGGGAGGTCCAGCCGGGGTGCATGGCGGTGCTGGAGGCGTGTGGAGGGGCGGAGCTGGTGGGGTTGGATGCGGGCGAGGTGGCGCAAGGGATGCTGTTGGGGGGGTGGGTGCAGAGGCACTACAGCAGGTGCGCGAGGGTGGTTGTGCGGTGTGGGGGGACCACATGGGAGCATGGCTGCTTCGCTGCTGTGCTCAACACTCCCTTTTGGGGGAGGGCATGTGATCACATGACATATTTTTACTGTTTTTGGATGACATGGCCTAATTGTGATGCTGGGGTTGCATAGCACGTGCGACCAATGAAGCCATGCAATCAGCACTGCACAAGACAGGTTGCATTTACTGGACCCCAGTACCCCATCCCCTACCCTTTATAATGGGGGCCTAAAGTGCATCTTGCTTGGATGGCACGGCAGGGGCGGCAATGTGCCGGAGGATGTGGCGCGCTGGGTGTTCAACACAATCTACACAGCAGAGCAGCAGGTGCGCCACCCCACACAGCCCTGCACCAACTGATGGTCCAAGGTTTTAGATATATATTTAGTTATTCATGAGTTAGTTATTCACGAGATACTGGCTCCTGAAGTTTACATGCTCAACATCTACTTTACTCTTTGCCCACTTCAATTGGCCTGCCATGCTACGCGCTGCATGTGGCTGCCTCACTCCAATCACATGCACCAAGCTAGCACCAAGAATATAACAAACTAACAAAGAAATGTTAGGAGCCCCTCGAATCTATTTAAACCATACTTAAACCCAAGCGGAGCAGCTCCCTGTCCCTCCCCTTTACCCTGCAATGACAATCCCGTGCGCCCCCTCTCCCCACAGGTGGCGGCAGCAGCACGCGCCACGTTTGTGGCCTGGCTCACCCCCAATCCACCCACCACCACCACCGCGGCCCTCTACCCCCCTACGCCCACCCACGCGCGCCTCCACTGGCTGCCTGGCCCACCCGAATTCATGACCGCGCTAAAGGCCCTAGGGTATAGCCAGGAGGGGACTGTCGAGGCAGGGGGAGATGAGAGTGAGGGTGACGGGGAGGGTGAGCTTCAGGTGTTCCACGTGAGCCTGGTGATGCAGGCGCTGGCAGGGGTGTGCAAGGCGTGCAGCGAGGTGAGAGGGGAGGGGATGCAGGCATGGCGCCGGGCACCCGGGGCACATTTCAACATCTTTGGCGCCACCATCCCGCCATCTGCTATCCTAGACTTATGATGAAAGCTATTTGTTATGATAGCCATTGCAATCAATCCGCCACCACCTCACTCTCCACAGCCCCTTCCCACCCCACCCCCTACCCCCAAACGCAGGCCACCCAGCCCCTCGCCTCCGGCGCCTTTGACCAGCCTGCCCTCTTGCTGGACGCACTGTTCCGCCTGCACCTGGACCCCGCCGCTGCCCCCGCGCGCTTTGATGGGGAGGCGGCGGCCACTGAGCTGCTGGCTGCGGTGGGGCAGGGCGCATGGGAGGGGCTGCAAGGTGGGTGGGGCAGGGGGGTGGTTCGTTGGGAGGCTTAGGGTTTTGGGTGCAATTACTGGCCCCGCGTGCTTTGATGGGAGCTGGCCATTAGGTGCTGGCGGGGTGAAGTGCTGAGAATGGGCCGGGTGCTAAGTGCAAGGTGTGCGGGGTGTGCGGGTGTATATCTGCTGGCAAAAAGATGCAGTGGCATGGAGTTTTGGGATGGATGGGATGGTCAGTGGTTTTTGAGCCCAGCATGATATGATAGGGAGGCGACGGCAACTGAGCTGCTTGCGGTGGTGGGCAGGACGCATGGGCTCGGTGCTAGTTGCGTCCGCATTAATAGGATCTCCTCAGCTCGCACCACCCTGATGAGCAGGTATTAGTGTGAGCACCGGGTATGCAATGAACTTGGACCATAATACAGTGCCATTTAGAGATAATAAATTCCCCGCCCCCACCCCCGCAGGCCCTCTGGTGTCCCAGCTGTCCTCCACCGGCCCCTCCCACTGTGCCCGCCTGCGCCTTACTGGCCTGCTGAGGGCGTGTGGTCCGCGTGGCGCCACCCTGGGCTGCCACCTGGCGCTGCACATGCTGGAGCAGGAGGTGCTGGTAGAGGGTGGAAACCAGGTGGGGCAAATAGGCGTGTTGACCCGGGATGGGAAATACTTAGGATTAAGCTTGAAGAGGAAAATGTACTAAAAACAAACAAATTTCTTTATGTGTGCACAAATGGACAAATGCTTTGACTGGTGATGTGATTAGCAGCTGAGCGATTACGGTGCACATGGCGGGTGGTTTTGACATGTGCCTGTGCGCTGTGGCAGACATTGAGGCGCCAGCTCACCCACACATTACCCTCACCACCCCTCCCCCTCCCTGCACAGCCCGCCAAGCACCCCCGCAGCGCCTCCCACCCCGCCCCCGACGCCGCCGCCACCCTGCGCCGCCTGTGGTGGTTCCGCGAACCTCAGGCGCTGCCACCCCGCCTGGGCAAAGGCAAAGACTACCCCTCAGCAGAGGCATGCACTGCTGTGCTGCTGGTGCATGACCTCCTGTGGCCACTGCAGGCGCACCCCTCGGCAGGTGGGTGGGTGAGAGGGAAGGGGGTTGCGTGTGTTGCAGGTCTTGCATGCGTGTGTGTGGTGGTAATGGTTGTCAGCACAGCGGTCCCCTGCTCACGTTCCCCACCGCTGCCTCATGTGGTGTTCTACTCTCTTTGTTCTTGGGGAGGGAGAGTGTAGGGAATCTGCTCCACGCAGCCTTGGCACATGGCATGTCCTTATAATTCGCCCATGGGTGCACCGGCAGTGCACCACTGCCCAATCTTTTGATCGCAGTTGCGGTACCATGCATGTGCCCCACTGTTGAGACGCATCTGTCGACAGCAACCACACAATTGAGCACCCCTGTTCGTCACAAACCGGCCTCATACAAACAACTGATGCACCATCTCACTGCCTCACCACCCGCAGGCTCCCAGTCCCCCTCCCCCGCCTCTCCCGCCCTCCTCTCCCAGTGGGGCCACGTCACAAAAACAATCAATGCCGCGGTAGACAGGAGCAAAACGCTGTCGGAATCGCGCCTCAACAACATCATGCACAGGACTAGCTGCTTGGCGGAGGGCGTGGCGGCGCTGTCGGGTTGATGAGGGAATTTAATGCAATGCCGTGTGGACACATTCCTGTTTCATAGTTTCTCAATCCATTTTGCTATTGGTCCCCAAGTGGTGTATCAAGTCGCCACTGTGCTCGCCTATTTTGTTGACTCCTGAGGAGGCCAACAGTTGCCACTCAGTCTGGCAATGCCAATGATTATCAATAATCATCTTCAAATTGGATTTGGTGCTTAATATATAATATACACATTGGATTTGGTATTGTGCACATCACTGTGAACAAATCTAGGGCACGCGCAGCGCTTGCTGCGAGTTTATGATGCTTCTTTACTGTAACAGTCATTAGTCCACTATCAATCAGTAATAGTGCGCATGGGTAATAACATTCACATCATGCGTGCCCAAGGCTTCCAACAATCAAACCCCAAGTCTTATAATTTAAATGGCGAAGAAATTCTAAAAAGAAATGGAACACACAAAACGGCAGAGTCTTAGGGGCCCATCCAATTTGGCTCGGTCAAGGCACCTCAACTTGTCAGAATGGCTGGTCAATATATTGGTCCCAGGCTCAAAACTTTGTCAATCGGTTGAACTTTGAAGTTTCAAACGCATTCCTAGGGCTGCCGCAGTTGGGTTCAATTTGTCAATTCCTCAATGAGGAAGCGGATGTGGTAGTAAACCCAAAACAAGATGCATGCATGCTCAAACAATGTTCTTCAGCACCCCAACCGCATGGCAGTACAAATTTATGTAATGCCATGCATTTCGACATCATTTCACAAGATAGTATCACTGCTGAGCACATGTGATGTCCATGACACCAACACTGCGCATAACACATGACATGTGCAACGTCCAGAACTGTAGTCATGCCTGGCATCCCCCAACAAGGGCCACAATTGTGCACTGCAACTCATTTCATTTTAATTTTTAGTGACTATTGCACCCGGCTTAGTCATTTGAGCTGATGCCCCACTCCAGTGCCGCACTATTCGAGGGCATGTCAAAGTATGCCCCTACCACATTCTCTATGTTGCAAAACCCTAGGTCACGTGAACCCTCCTCATAGTCATAGTGGAACTCCGGCATCCCAGCTAGCTCTCTCACTCCATTGCACAGGCCTGAGTCGGCATTGAGGATCGGATTGTCGACGAGGGCCTGCTCACCTTGCAGCGCAGCTATGGGGTCGAGGGAAGGCAGCAGCTGTGTGTTGTTGATGTAGATGGACAGGCGGTTGGCATTGCGGGTGAAGCCGGCGCCCGTGATGAAGAGAGTAGGGCTGACCGACAGGGTGGGACCTGCAAGGGCCGAAAAAAATACATTATCAGGGAGGTGAACCATGTGACGCTATGGATTGCTGCCCAACGTTGGTTAACCGCATCTGCTGTTGTTGAGCATTCCTGCCCTTCATGGTTCAGGGTTTAGCGTGGTGTTACTATTTGTCAACATCCATCTTACTTTGTATGTTAGTGCCATACCTATGTTGTCTATGTAGAAAGGGTTTGCGTAGCAATTGTCTGCACAGTAGTCGTCATTGATGTCGGGCTCCTTGTACCCACCAAAGTCATCATAGTCCACACAATACTCAAAGTTATCGTACTCATCGTCCCCACCCTGGTTGCCATTTGAGCCTGAACAGAGCACCCGTAAGCCAATTAGGCATGGCATAGGAGTACAGCGGTTTGACACGGATGACAGCCTGCCTTCATGAAATGTGCAGGCACCAGAGAATGTCATAGAGCTGTGTACATGTGGCATGTTGACTTGCATGCAAAGCTTCAGCTACAAAGCTGGTACCATCCAGGGGTTTACAAGGATATATGCCGTACTGCCATCCCCCATTTATATGACATTTTTTTACTGCATGGAGGAATGGAATTCCAACCGGTACCATGTGTATGCTTTGCGCGGTAATTGCAAGATCTAGGCATTGCGTGGCGCACCTTGGGCTCCCCCTGTAATGTATGTATAGTAGTAGTTGAGGTTCAACCCATTGCCCTGGTTGTAGTTGGAGCAAGCACCGGCAACCGGTTGGGCACACGCTGCAACAACAGAAAATACCATGTATACAAGAAAACATACAAATGGATTTGCATATGAGAGAGAAAGAAGGGCTCCACCATGCATCATCAATTGGATGACAAGGTCATTCACGTGACACATGCTGAAGGCAACATGCCATGTTGAGCAGGACGCCGCAAGCAACAGTAATAACAATGCAACAATGGCACACTAAACCCTAACAGTTTGCAAGTGTGTGGAGGCCGGATGGATACGCCGCAGACAGCAGGGGCAGTGGGCGCACCTAGCCCGCAGCTGGTTGCGCAGTCTCCAGTCGGCTCTGCTGCAACGTACCACTGTAAAAGCGCAGTGTGTGGCGCTCAGTATGGAAGCGCTGCATGGGTCTGGTGTGTAGCATGTACTGTGGTTTCATTGTGGATGTATAGCGAACATTTTCGTTTTTCGTTTTTTTCTTTCTAATTTTTTTGGTTTGCAAATATAGCTGGGAATGAAGAACCATCTACGTTACCCTTTACGCGGGGGTTCATTCACTATTGGAAATGTACAAGCTTATTTATCAACATAATTAACACAGCATCTACAGCACCCTTTACGCGGCGATTCATTCACTATTGGAAATGTACAAGCTTATTCATCAACATAATTAACACAGCAAAACCAAATGAAACTGCTCAGAAGGCATCCCGGCAGCCATTGCAAAAGCAAACAATATTGCCTTCAATGCCTTGTGCAAACCATGCAAACCCACCTTTTGGATCCAAGTGTAGCAGTCAGTGTTGTTGTTTGCAGAGCTTCCGGCTGTTGCATCATACATCGACTGGTTCATCACGGTTCCTTGCCAGGAGCATAAGGTGCTGCCCATGTTTGGCAGCTGTAAGGCCAAGTGAAAGGGTCACATACCGGTGAACTGCAAATTGCAAAGGTGGACTGTGCATTGCTAGGTGGCGTTGTGCACTGCATGTTTCCATTTGTTAACGAACTGGTACATCGGGTAACACCTTGGCCTGCACACTCGCATGCGTTTACATTTGATACACTAGAATGTACACATGAAAGTGAAGGCATGGCCTACAATCACTTCAAAAATGTAGAATTGTCATGTTATAGGAAAGCTTTTTGGTGTACTTATGCATCAACAGATAATTAAATTTTCCAAAAAAAAAACTTTTGATATAATTTGGGACTCCTTTATTGGTTGGACAGCACAGCAAGTGCTTTCGAATCGTTGGAGGGGTCCAGCACTTGCTGTGCTGGGAGGGGAGGTTTGGTCCGCACCAATTGCAGTGAGCCATCCACGGTAGAGAAGGTGTAGGGTGTGGCAAGCAACGCCAGCTGGATCCGATTCTGGCAGGAGTAGTGCGCAAACATGGCCACGCCAGTCGCCACATACCTGCGCACCCACACATGCACTGCTATATTGCGGTGAACTCATGTGATGCCCGTGCTTTGCTGTGGGTCAGCTTCAGGTGTCAACAGCTGTGGTGAGGTAGATAGCAGCACTTTTTGGAGGGCTGATGATGGCACCGTATGGGCACAACGTGCTGTTTTAGGGTTTAGGGGTTTAGGGTTTAGGGTTTGTTTAGGTCTGATGATTGCACCATATGGGCACACGTGCTGTCACACACATGGATTCACTTCTGCTCATGCAGACACACGATTTGGACATAGCTAACATAGCAAGTGACCATACAACATCCAACAGGCTGTGTGGGTCGCCTACGGAGTGGGACTCAGGCTGCGTACCCGTTAGGCAGGTTGACCGGAGTTGCATCGAATTGGGAGGGGTTTCTGTATGAGTCTGCACAGTGGGATTGTCACGTTGGGAACGCAATGAGTCCATGAAAATTCTTATCGTGTATTTGTTGGTCAAAAGCAATTCCTGGACTTATACCCAGGTATAAGTAGGAGGACTTTGATTTATCTATATGTATGTTATATTTAAGTCCTCATGCATGCTACGCTTCATAAAATCACATTAATGCATTGGGGTACGCAAGATGCATTCAACGTATGAAAGTTGATGCAATGACGTACTTGCTCCAAATACTGTTGTCCATGGGTTGGCACCTGATAACGAGTAACTGCCTGCAACAGAAGTCATCAACTTCAGCATGCCAGAACTTATGGCAAAAGTGTGTGCACTTTCCACTCCAAATTGGCTTGTCAATGGTGATATGGTCATGTCTTACAGTATACTGATTTATAGGCTGAATTCTACGAGTCATGTTACATAAACAATATGAATTTCGAGATTGCTTCAAAAGGACATACTATTGTACTATGCAATGGTGCTTCATTCTGCGGGATTGTGTCAATTTGCGCCAATTCAGTCCCAAGCAGCATAATTGATTCCATATCTCGAGGTCCATGATGTTCAACTTCTGATGCTCGGCCGCATATAGTCAAGACCACATATTAGATTTTATGGTTTATAAAAGGAGTCAATATTGGGCTGTGCAGCTACCAACAGTTACTACAGAGCCAGGACGGGAGTATGCAATATATAACTTGCATGGGATACGTACCAAGTACTACGATGTATTGCAGGCACGTACCAAGTATTGCGAGATATTGCTAACCCTAAACCCTAAACCCTAAACCCTAAACCCTAAATCAGTGCAAGCAAGAGCTAGTAGCACCCTCATTAGGGACTGTTGCGGATGGCCAACATGTGGTGCACAGCAGATGCACACATTCTTGCCACCGCAGATGCCAACCTATAACGCTTTGCTCCTACCTCCAGAGTTGAGCACGTTTGCTGATTGGTACTGCAGAAACATTGTGGTGCTGCCGTCACTTTCACTGCCGGTATTAGTGAAGCCTAGTCCTGTGAGGACCTGCAACCAGTACAACCTCCATTGGGTGTGGCAGCAACAGCCATGTGATACTGAATGAGCAACAACACACGGATTGCCCTGATACTGTGTGTGAGGTAATATGAACAAAAATAGCACAGGAGTGCTATTATCCAATGCCACTGGGCATGGGCAAATCTTTACCATCTTTACCAATGCCACTGGGCATTAGCATATCTTTACTACTGGTCAGATTTGCCCTGGCATTGGCTTTGCAGTGACAGTCAGGTTTACCCTGGAGGGCAAATCTGACCATCGCGCGACACTCTTGCTTGAATGTGTCCCTGGCTACCTGGTGCCAACACCAGGTACCTTTATGGATACCTACATACAAATATCTATATAATATACACCTGTATATATCATAGACAATGGGGACTGGCGGGCACTACCCTCACAGTGTACTTGGTGCAAGCCTCACAGGGAGGTCATGACCACGGTTTAGGGTTTAGGGTTTAGAGTTAAGGGTTTAGGGTGGACCCTAAACCAACCCTAAACCCTAAACTGATCCGTGTGGCTAGTGTGACTTGGCATGGCACAGAGCAAATCGCACCACAAAAAAATTGTATCCCAGGAGCGTAGTTAATTATTAATTTACCTATATACTTTTTTGCTTAATTGCATCCCAGCGCACCTGTCCCGGTTCTGCCATGTACAGGTTGGATGTGACCCAGTAATTTATGGTTGGTCCAATGTCGGCACTCCACACTTCGGAGTAGGGCGGGCACCCAGGGGCGTTGTTGTTCCTGCAGAAACGGGTTGCTAACTTGCTGCAATGGTCTAGAATGCCGTTATGGGCGGGCATCTGGCATGGCACAGCAAGCAGATGACATGCATTGACAATGTGCACCTGGCATGGCTCATTAGGCACGTGCATTGACCAAAACGGCTCCAGTGGCGGTCCAATGTTGATGCATGTGGGTTGCCATGGGCCGGTGGAGATGTATTGACGGAAAAAAATAAATAAAAATAAATAACTATGTATTGACGTGGGTACTCACACAACCAAGCAGTCCATGGGGTTGGCGTTCAGCAAGGTGGTGAACTGGCTTGCCACCGCATTCAGCTGTATAGGCAGCGTCGCCTGGAGCTGGGCCAGTTGGGCTTGATACCCCAGGTCCTGCAGGCCCCCATTCAGCGCCATCATTACTGAAAACATTTTAATTGCCATGCACTCTGTGTTGTAGATGTAGGTCCACTTAAGGTTGGTGGAGTACAGGGCGGATGAGCCGTACTTGGTGAGGGCTTGCTGGGGAGGGAAGGAAGCAAGGGGTGAGAGGGAAGGAAGCAAGGGGTGAGAGATGGGAGATGACCCGCAAGTTCGCCTTGGGTACATGGGGATCATACAGCGAGCAAAAGCATGCAATGAATGATGAGCGAGCAAAAGCATGTAATGGATGATGAGCAACAATTTACTGGTCATTTATCTTTACGTGAGGTGCAACCAAGCAAGTGGCAAGTATGTGAGCAAATGAATATATAACTCCCTATCTCTATACGGTATAACTCGCAAATGAATATATAACTCCCTACTCCTGTATAACTCCCTTCGTATACACTTGTGTTGGCTAGAGATGAACACGCATGCAGTGATGTACACACACGACACAAGATGTGATGCGATGCATATGCGTATAGGTGCATACACACCTGAGAAAATACACCCCAATATGCAGGAAGGAACTCTGCCATGCCATCTGTTCCTAGGATGGTGGAGTTGAGTGTCCCCATGTTGGCCCAGATATTGAGATCACCTTGGCCATTGACTTGATCGAGCCTAGCCAGGATAATCAGGTTAGAGAGGAGAGAGACTGACTGAGCTAGTCGAGGACTGTTAGACTGTTCAGCATCACCTCATCACCATGCAGACTATCTTACTTCAAGTTGTTGTGACCCGAAGATGGTACAACCAACCACCTTGGTGGTATCATCTAACCACATGCAAGTGAAATGAGCCAGGTAGTACGTGCAATGGCTGATTGCGTTGCTGGTCCCGGTCCGTGATTTAAAATCCCCCCGTGGGGGAGCAGGTTTTTGTGGAGCACAGATTCCCGTTGGCATCTATGGTGTCCCTACGACCATGCCTGGCAGTGGCCCCATCCCCACAGAGGTAAGGGCTTGGGCTACCACCAGAGGGGGTTGGCACTGTGGTGTATACCTTGCACCCTAACTTAGGGCCTAGAGTCCAAACTTTTAGATGGCTCACCAGCTCTCCCAAGAACCATTTTCAAAAACCCTTACCCCATAAACCCTACGCCCCTCACCAGCTTCGCCACGACCCGTTGTGGTAGAATGTGTCCCCACTGTTGGCAATGGTCATCATGGCGCTGTACTGCGTGTTCAGGTTGATGATGGCGCTGTTGACGGCGTTCAAGTTGTCATTGGCCAAATTCAGTTGTGCCTCAGCTTGTTGCAACAGGGAGACGGCCTGCAAGGAAGGGTTTTCTAATTAGGGTTTGGTTTTAAGATGTTGGTGTTGGTCCCGCCACACAACGCACCAATTGCACATGTAGGTGCCGCATGTGCAAAAAGGGACGGGCGAGGGCAAAAGCAGGGGCACACCAGGGGTGTATAACATGATCATGTACCAACATGTGCATTACGTTGTCTGGCTATCAGTACATAGCTATGCATCATTGCCAATACCAGCGGCATTTAACACCCTCAATCCTTGGAAATACAATTGAGTTTCATTCCTGCCATTCTGGCCGTTACAGCACGTTGTAGGGAGGCCTGGAGCCCATAGGTTGACCTTTCCTTATGTTATTTAGCTACATTGACACCGATTGGTGCATGGATGGCATAAGCAGTGCCAAGCCAGGGCTGTTGGAGCAAGACCTTTTTAACTGACTGCTAATCACATTGCATTGTTGGAGCGCATGTAAGTAAGGCACATACAACTTGTCATTAACAGGGCCTGGCATGAGGCATGAGTGCGCATGCGCATATGCATTTGCATACCGTTTGAAGCTCTGACTGGATATTCGTCAGCAGCGCATCTAGAGGATTGGGCGCGGGCGATTGGAGAAGCGAAAAGATCTGAACATGGCATTTGAACAATTTCTCATTTGAGTCGGCATCGCGCTGGGAGGTTTGTGCACGGAACAGCTTGCAACAACCACTTGCATTTATTTATATGTAAAAGGAGGAATGGCCATCTGAAGCATGCAGCAAGTGACTGCACTGGCGTGAGGGTAATAAAGAATGCTGCGCAGCAAAATCCTTGCCATGCTGTGCCCATTCGCCACAAAGCATGTGGTTGTTCAAATAAAATAACTAGAACTGCAGTACTGTTCAGCCTAAGATTGGTACTAGATTGGTGCTAGTTTGGTGCTACAAAAATGGCACTGGTCCAAACTCAGCAATTCATACAACATGCAATTGCGTTATGCACAGCACAGGCACCACTTGCAATCCTTCTCATGCTTAGGAAGGAATGCGTCACTTAGGCGTTGTATACATAGAAATGCCAGTGGCCTGATCCAATTGCTTGACCTATTTTCCTCGAGGATCCAACCTGGAGAATTCTGGCCACCTCAAACATGGCACTGCAGCAATGTGCTTGAATGTGGCAGGTAAATGTGGTAATATCCGATAAAACCATCCACCCCACCACACTCACCGTGGTAGCCAAAAAGAACAGATTCATCCCCCCGCCAAGCACCTCTGAGAAAATGCTCCCAGCCTCTGCAAGCACGGCACACATGGTGCCCCATCAGCAGTTGCCCGTAACACTCCCACCAGTGTGCACGGGAACCTGATTTGCCCACTGTGTACCCATGTGCTTTGCGCATGGGACGGATGGAGCATGGGGTCCAATTATATATATATATATATATATATAATTGAAAAAAATTAAAATGTATAAATTCCAAAAACAAAATGTAGGATTCAATCATATTAAGTTAACAAACTAGAAAAGTCCTGCAAGGCGCCTGCCGGAGGATGCGGATAGCATGGTTGCGCGGCCCTGTTTTGATGGACCACCAGAGAGTATACTCGGTGCAATGTGCGCAATACATGCATTGTCAAGCAGGGAATATGCCAAGGCGGGCACCCAGACAACCAGCTCATCGTCACCAAAGCCCAGGTGATACTGATTAAACCCATACCAAAACCCTTATGACCACGACAAACCCTGCACTCATGAGCCCAAACCTCACCCTTGGTGATTGCGACCCCTGTGGTTGCCTCAATGCTTGCCTGGGACTCTGTCAGGGGGGGTACATTAGCTGGGATAGAGTCCAAGGGGATGTCTGAGAACAGGGGCGCTAGTGTGGGGTCTTCTGACAGCTGGTGCAGCTTGCGGCTTTGGGGCGGGCGGTGGGGTGGCGGCGCCGGGCGGAAACCGGGGGGGTATTGGTGTTTGGGCTTGTGGTGGGGAGGGGCGGCGGGTGGATGGTTGGCTGAGTGGTGGTGGGGAGGGGTGGCAGGAGGGTGGTTGGGGGGCTGGGATGCTGCTGGGCAACAGATACAGCGCTTACACGCAAACATGGTGAAAGGCGCGGCACAGCAATTGGGTATGCAGGCATGGGTGGCTGCGCTTCTGACCCACATGTTGGCGTGCGTGTTTAGTGAAGGAGGGAGGTATACACCCCAAATAGGACGTATATAAGTACAAGGGGGGTGTATACAAGCATCCATGCACTATAAAGTACACTTAGCCTCACATGCTTGCGGCTTGGGGTGACGCGAGTTCCGCTTGGGCTGGGCAATCATGGGCTGGTATACGCGCTCTTGTGTGGAGTTTATACCGGCAGTCGCACGCCAGTCCGCTGGATGGCGATACGTTGAGTAGGCGGGGGTGGCACGAGCTTTCGCCATTGCACACCTGCCAAGGGGGTACAGTCAGGTCATTAGGGGGTGCCATGTCATAGCAAAAGCAAACAGTGCATGCCAGTTGAGTGGACGCAAGGCTCGACAACGGGCATGGGCTTGAAAAAAGCACACTGGGTTGGTGGTGTGGGTGCCATGTGCGGCATCCCTTGCAAAGAATGAGCTTGTGCGTGATCTCACTTGAATGGCCACCCGTGGCAGGTTTCAATGTAGAAGGTGCTGAGGGGCCCGCTGGCTGTGGCTGTGTAGGTGCCATTTGTGGACAGGTGAGTGGTGGCCCGTGAGGAGTAGGAGGCCTGCGGGAGTGGGCGGGACAGGGTTCAGGGTAGGGTTTGCAAGGGGTGCGCCGGGGCCTCCCTGGATGTCAGGACCTGCCTCGGTGGTATGGGTGCATGATGGTGTGACCAAAGTGCAGGGGTTGGGCATACATGCATGTGGCGGTTTTGGACTACTTGCTTGGCAGGGGGCCATGTATGTGCTGTCACTGGGGCCATGGTAACGATGCCTTCCCCTCAGATTGCAAGCCTCTGCTTGCCAACCTCCGCCTGCAATGATCCTGACAATAAAAGAAGGCGAGCCAGCCGGGTCAGGGTTCGTAGCACAACCAACCCCTTTGGGGCCAGCTGCAAGAGAGGACTCTACTACCTGCTGGAAGGGTTTAGGGTGTAGGGTGTAGGGTTCTGGGTATGCGCGCCTGCAGCTTAGACGAGGGTCCGTCGATGACCGTCACGTTGAAGGTCACTTCACTGGGGTAGTCGTGTGTGATGGGCTGTGCAGCCAGCTGCAGGAAGACGATGTCGCTGGTGTTGTGGGTGCGCAAGATGGCGGTGGTGGTGGCAAGGTGGCCTTCGAGTGAGGTGAAACCCTGCGGGGGATGAGGCATGGTAACCAATGGTTTTCGAAGGTATAGCAGAACTTAATAACATTCAAGCATTTTCCTCCGACTCAAGGCTGCTTTGAGAGTTGAAAGTGCATGCATGTGCCGGCTTGCAAGTGAGCATGCATGGGGGGTGCAAGCGTGTACTGCCCACAGGTAGCCTGCTCAAGGGGGAATAACAGCAAAACACAAGCAAGAACACGTCAGCATAGACATTGTTTATGACAAAAAATAGTGGTATGATTATCGGTGCATGCATCCCTTTTGGGGCACGCATGTAATGTATGATCCTGTCAGTATATACGCATCAAAAAAATTGTTTTAGTAATAAAATAATTATTGCTACAGAAAAATTACATTCTTGCGTTTATTTTTCTTATATTTCCAGGGACAGCCATTCAGCCGTCCCATTTGACCAGCGGCAGATGTCACGAGCAACATTGTAGCCCAATACACACCGCACATTTCGAGTGTACTCTCCATGTGCCCTACATACATCTTGCCGGCGGTGACATACATACACAAGGTATCAGGCTTTGGCAGTGCACGGAAGCGAGGTGATGCACCCACCATGAGCCACTTGCGTGTGTCAACCTCGTCCACCCTGCCCCTGCTGTTGGAGTAGGTGGCTGCACCCTGCAACCCTCGCAGGGTCAGCACATATAAGCCTGCAGCCAAGGGTGCTCGCGTGGTTAGATAAACAAGTCGATACCCATTTGGCTCTTTCAAACCCTACATGTTTTAAATTCGATTTCAATCATTTTGATTCTCTCCCCTGAGCCACCGGGCCCGTCTTCCGGGCGCATTGCCGGAGCACGGCATCGGTGTGCTCAGGTGCTCACTGGCGCATGCCCATGCACATGCGACATCCAGCACAAGCTGACGGCCTGTACCGGACGCATAAGCGTTATTAGATAAACAACAGTACAATTTTTCAGCGCTGCTATCTGTCTATCAATTTATTCAGTATGACAGTTTCCCATGCACCGCCCGGGCCGTGGCGCCACCCCCCTCACACATTGAAGGTGCTTGGCAGGGGTGGGCCTGGTGCTCGACTGGAGCATGCACATGCACATGCGCCATCCAGCTCAAGCTGACGGCTGCGCTGTACCGGAGCATGCCACCCCCCACAAACATTACGCGCCCCAGCACTGCAGTGCAACAGCATCTGCAGCCCTAGCCCTCGCCCTACCCCGCTGCATCTGGCTCAGCAGTTTGAGGACTGGCGTGCATATATATTGTGCTGCCTGCGGTGCTGCGTAGGGTTTAGGGTATTACAGTAGTACTTAGTGCGCTGCCTGCAGTCCAGCTCAGCGTTTAGGGTTGCGGCTTAGGGTTGAGGGTTTAGAGTTTACCGTAGTACTTGTTGCGCTGCCTGCGGTGGGGGAGCGAACTGACGTTCACCCCTGTCTGCCGCGGCGCCAAGGTGACCTCCTGGGCGCGTATCTGAAAGGCGGTGTAGGCATTTGGGAAGGTGTTCATCGCACTCACTGCAGCAGGGGAGGAAAAACCCTTGAGGAAACCCTCTAGAGTAGATACAGTGACGGTGCAAACAGGTGGCTGTGCATCCTGCCCATCAGCAAGCGCGTGGGTGGAGGGGGAAGGGCCGTGCAGGAGGAGTGCATGACCCTCCTAACCCTCCTGCCCACAGCACTGGCGATAGTGGCAACTGCAGCGCATGCGGGTGTGCAGCGGCATGGCGGTGGTGCCTGAAGGTGTGGAAGCAGGAAGGTGGGTTTGCACGTACGCAGGGCGCCATTGCGCTTCCATGACAGGCTCAAGCCCTTGGGTTGGCCTGCTGGTGAGCCAGTGGTGTTTGTAGAGTTGGTGCAGCCTGCGGGTGGAAGCCCCCAGGCTAGCGCCAGCAGTGCCAGCAGCAGGCCTGGCCAAGCAGCAGGCACCGCCATGGGGCAAGCTCTGCTGCAGCTGGAGGCTGAAGCCTGCTAAATCCCTGCTGCTGAACCGCTGCTGAAGGCTGCTGCAGAGGTTACTGCTGTGCACAAGACCTGCACAACGGAAAAATGAGGAGTTGCCAGCTGGTTAGCCGGGCACTTCCCTGGCGACTCTCCAACCTCACGCCTATAACACATAGCTGATGGTGTGATTTCAGGGTTCGTAGGGCAACTTGACCATGGCTGATGGTTGTGAATTCAGGTGCTAGGTTTGAGGGCGACTTGGCGGGAACCAGGCTCGAGAAGTTGCATAGGGACCTCCGGCTCCCTGTGCACTAAACGGAGGGAGTTATACGCTGCACCAGGCTGTAGTGAGCAGGCAGACCAGGCTGTAGCAGGCAGACTTGGGCAACTCTTTGGTAAGTATTTCGTGGTGGGTGCTCCTGTACGGTATATACTGCAGTGCCCAACGCGTATGCAATTCAAGTGAGCGTGCGCCCACCAAAGGAGCACCAAGCGTTTTGAGTCATGGACTAAGTTCCGTGACTGCCTCGCAAGGGGCACGGTGTCCACCAGGGAGCGGACATGCGGAACGGCCAGTTCGGGGAATTACGAAAACACACCAGTCGCATGGCTACCGAAGAGCAAGAGTGCAAGAATGTCAGACTTCAGAGACAGAATATGAACTACCAACAAAAGTGCTAATAACCTGCAAACTTGAACCTCCGGAAAGCAACTGAGCATGATGGGCATGCTCAAAATACCGTGCTAGCGCCCCGAAACGGGGACAGCCGTGTATTCAAGCTCCCCTATCCACTGTTTTGAGAGCCACACTTAGACCTACTTCAGCGCAAAGCGGGCGTACCCGGCAGATTGATGCTCCGTGGTTCGCAAGCCTTCTTTCGGGATAGTGCATGCATGCATCTGGCAGTGGTTCGCGCTGATTCGTTTGTGCATGAACCTGCTCCTTGGCACTCACTCAACGCGCACGCTTATGTCTTCCAAGCACCTTGGCCCGCTATGTTTAGCGGTTGTTTCCTTGCCTGAATTGGGTCTCACGAGGGTCACGGGCCGCGGACCGCGGACTACTCTAGTGCCCGGGCACCCCTCCTCATGTGGTACTGGAAGGTCTAAACAGTCTAAAGCGAAAAGCCCTCCACAAACCACGCACATGCCGTGCGCTGACGGGTGACACGGGCTAATTCAGCTGCAGTGCTACATCATAGGCGGAAGACGCCTCGCATGCCATCAAGCAGGTGTGTGGGGCCCGTACCGGCATGCGTTGCTGAGCTGTCGCACGCGCACCTCGCTGGGCACTCCAACTAGAGTACTCTCACACCGCCCTCGAGACACACCTGAAGCAGTTCCATTAATTACCGCGCACGCTGCCCACGTGTGCGTTACCGCCCAACCATGTTTATGTGACCCTGTGTCCTTGCTCCCTGTAGGGTGGTACCACCAGTGCAGCGGCTGGTCGAGGAGGCTGCACCCCCTCCGCCGAGTATTTCCCCTCTTGGCCTGACGTTGCTACCCACGTACACACTGCGCCCCTGGTGACTTTTGACGATGGCAGCAATGGCGCGCCATTGCCCCTCCATAGTGGCAGCTGCCCTGCTGGCAGTGCTAGTGGGAGCTGCTCCGCTGAGCCAGCAGGCCTCAGACCCCGCCAACGTGACCACCGACAAAGGCACAACCCAGCTGGAGGCGCTTCCCAGGACTACAAAGCGCTGGGTGCGACGAACCAGAACCCTACAAAGCGCTGGGCGTGGCTACAAAAGTTTAAATGCTGGCCCAGGGGCGGCAAGCCCTCACACTTTCTGAATAAGATTGCACAAGCCTGCCCGCATCAGGCCGCGTTGAGCAATACCAGACACCCCCACTAGTTGTGGACAACAAAACACAACACCAGCAGCTTGCACCTGCTGCACAGTACTGCCGAAAGGCTTGGGCTTCAGGGTTTAGGGTTTAGGGCTTGGGCTTCAGTAAGCTTCAGGATTCAGGACCGGCGCCCTGCTTGGACTTCAGGGTTTAGGGTTTAGGGTTTGGGCATGCAGCACTCCCTTGCCCCTTACCCCTTGCACCCACCTTGCAGCTCACCGACCACCGCGCCCGCCACCCGGAGCATGACCTGGACCGAGGAACGCCCAACTGCACAGTGGGCCAGCACGCAGATGCAGTGGTCAGCTACTACCTCACCGGCAGGGGTGCGCAGGTTGAGCCCCTGGGTCAGCCCCTGGGGTTGGAGCACCAGGTGGCGGTGCGCATCAGCATGGAGCTTGAGGACCTGGCGGCAATCATGCCCAACGTGGTGCGTGCAGGGAGGTGAACATGCACGTGCGTGCATTTCTTGATGATCCACCCACACATCATCCAGCCATGTGGTTCTTGTTAAGCGTCTCGCGTCGGGCTTTACCTTTTTTTGTAGTGTGGGTGTGAGGGGTCTACTATTGCCAAGGGCACCGGCGTGCATGGGCTCAGTATGGTCCACCGCATACCCGCTTGGCGGATTAGGGCGGGGATGTGCGGTTTTGGGGTTGCGGTGTGTCCTTTGAGATTTATTTTTAGGTAGTATGGGTTGACTAAATTATTAACACAACGTTGTCAGTAGTTGCAACAATTGTTAGTGAAATATGGGTTATTTATTAATGAGAAGTTTCGCAAAGCTTTACCACCTTTTTTTCGCAATTCTTTTGGATTTTATTTTGTACAATAAAATCTGAGGGTGGGTGGCGGCTGGTCTAGCATGTGGGCCGACAGTGCGTAGCAGCGCCCACAGCTAGTGCTGCATCTGGCACCAGCTGCATGATTAGTGGCACGCGTGGCGGCATTGCAAGCTGCACATGCAAGCAAGCCATGGCGGGAAGCTGACGCCACGTGCATGCCCATCCGCAGGTCAACCGCGTGGGCGCAATGTCGCACGGCATCCTGGACACCGCCTCATTCATGAAAGACTGGGCGCTGCTGTGCGATTTTGCCGACGAGGTCTTTGGAGACTTGCCAGCTGGCCTGCCCAGGTGTGCTGCCGCACAGTGTGATGGTAAATGTGCAAACCCGCCGCACGAGCAAGTGAACACCCGCCACCCACCCACATGCACATGCACATGCACATGCTTGCGGAGCGCGTGATCTCACATGCCTGCTGCCTCTGCTGCCGGGTGTGGTTGCCACCTGGCACATCATGAATTCTTCCTCCTAGGCCAGTGGGGCACCCTTGCATGCGCAGAATACTGACTGATATGAATTTTTGAATATCAGTCAATTTTATTCTCCCTCCCTATCTATACCCTATCCCCCACAGGTACGCGCCGCCTTCTGCCGCCGCTGCCGCCCAATGCTGGGGCAAGTACGCCAGCGACGTGCGTGCATTCCTCGACAGCCCCATGTCGTTCATGTCCTCTCCTCCCAATGCGCTGCTGATGGTGGGCGGTGACGAGGCGCGCAGCGTGGTGCTGGACGTGTACCGCGTGGTGGTGACAGAAGGGCATGTGGAGCTGCTGGCAGGGGCGGTGTTGAACCCAAAAATTGTGAGCACAAAAAACACAGTATTAAGGGGTTTATATTAATTCTTATTAATATTCTATGTAATTTACAACATTCAAATCTATCTTACATGTATGTTTAAGTTACAATTTTCAAAGTTGCTTTAAATAAAAATAAAATTAAATTTACAACATTATTTGTCGTCCTATTACTGCCATGGCAACTGGCAGCATGTCGTGCTCTTCACGCATTGGCATTTGCCGGAAACAGTGTAGACCCTGCGTGGACCAGTTGCGCCCATCTGTAATAGAGAGATAATGGTGCTAACTAAGCTGATTAACCATGCCATTTCCGCTTGCAGGGTCCTGAGGGCAAGTGCCACATGGCTCAATCCGCGGGCCTCACCGGCCGGCACTACCACTACTACATGGCCTGCAACACCATGCTGCTGGCAGCGGACTGGTTCCTCCCCAATGCCACAGAGACAGCCAAGGCCATCAGCGGAGACTTTGCCCTGGTGGTGAGCCACACATTTGTGCATCCCACATACCCATATGTTTCTGTGTGTGTTCTGGAGTGTTTGCTTTGTAGTTTGCAGAATGTATACAAAGCAAACAATCCAGAACAATGTATATTGCGGGGTTTTCCCAGACGTCGACAAGCAAATGTGCCACACTGGTCGGCTATATCCTCTGGTGGTGTAATGCGGTCACTGTTCAAGGACAATACATTGCATGCGCACACCTGCGTAAGCTGGTGACATTGCACGGTGCCCAGTGCACCAGGTTGATTATGGCTGTCGAGGCAGAAGAAACACTCAATTGCCTGTTGCACCAACCAGCAACAATGAAGGGATACGAGTATAACGATGAAGTGAACATCTCAGGGACAGTCGGATGGGCCTAGTATTTTCATTTTCTGCCATTTGTTTTGGCTGTTGAAACCCATATCTTGACTTGTTCCATGTGGGTGCAGGTGAAAGTTGGCAGCGTGGCTTTGCATGGCAAGTCCTTTTTTGAGTTTGATCCGGACATTGATGATGGTGGCGATGGTTTCGATGACAGCGACATCTTGCCGGGCATTGATGGGACTGGTTCCACATACACCGGCACTACTGGCTCAATCTCTGTACGTGCAGAGTGGGGCCATCTACCTTGCGACGATGCATAATATGTGCATGCCCCTTTGGCAGCATTCGTGGCATCTCTTTTGCCATGATTTTCACCTGCCGTGTGCATGAAAAGTGTAGTGCTTGCCAATGACAACTGTTTATAAACCCTAAACAGTCTAAAAACCCTAAACAGTCATATAGTAGTGCGGCATCTGATGGCTGGCCTGACCTCCTTGCAGAGTAACGACGTACCAACTGGTAATCCGGATGCAAACATACCTTCACTCAATCCGGGCGTCAACTTGCCAGGGTTTGGTAAGTCATTGATTTGTTGGAATGATAATTGAATGTCAAATGGCGTGAGTGGAGCAACTGCTGATTGTTTGCAATTGTCCGCATTTTGGACTGTTGTTGGTGTGTTTTCTTTGCTTGATAAGCTGCTTCTTGGTTGCAGACACTACTGACACTGGTGGTGGAACAACCACCGGCACTACCCCGGACACCAAACCCAACACCACACCAGACACTACACCAGACACAACCACACCAACCACTGATGGCACTGGCAGCACCGATGGTAGCAGTATTACGGATGGCACAAGCACCACTGGTACCAGTACCAGCACGGGCAATGGGGAGCAGCTGCCAGTGGACGAGGAAACAGATGACTCCTTCTGTAACTGCGATGTGCCATTCTTGGACTCGGTGCGTGCGGTAACAATGTAATCTTGGGATTCGAGTTAATAGGGATTTATAACGTAGTCATTAATGCCAGGAATATGGTCATAAAGAACAAACGGTAAACAAAATGCAACCAATATGTATAAAATAATCTGAATAGGTATACCACCACCCCCCTCCTCCCCCAATATTGATAGAAAAGTTTGCATAAATCATATGCGTTGAATGTAGCTTTTTATACAATTAATGTGATCAAATGAAGGGCTCCATGGAGGTGGTACGTGCATTGTTGAGGATTTGGGGTATGTGGCCATGGTACAATCTCGTGGACATGATAATTGTACCTTACATACGCTTAATTGGACAACTGCAGGATGCACAGGAAGTGACCACATACGCCCGCCGGCGCCTGCTGTCAAACCCCATAGGGGCAGAACAGCGGACGCAGTCCGGTCAGATGCGACGGCACCTCACTTTCAGACCCCAGCAGACTCCCTTAGACCTTGGCCTGTGTGAGGGGAATGCCGCAATCATGCTAAATCCCGAGCCTTATGACACCAGCGACGATGAGGACGCCTACTCATCGAGGAGCGGCTCCACTGCATTGCTGCCACAACGCAAGAACACCTTCGACATTTTTGGTTGGAAGCCATTTGGATCCGAGTATGTTACAAATATCGACGTTGAAAGCTTTAATTATAAGGTAGGTAAAATGCTGTAATTTGATGCTCATTGCTCACATTGGGGCACATGTGAGACACGGAATGCAAACAATCTGCACCATAAACTTTAAAGTGTGTATGTATATGGCCACCAGGGAGAATTCACATGTGACATAGAGCCACACCCCTATCGCATTGATGCACCACCATAATATGAGCGCTTCAGCTACTTCAGCACCCAAGCCACCCCTGGCCAAGATGGCAATCGCGTGGCATGCGTACCCTAAACCCTAAACCCTAAACCCTAAAACCCTTAATGACGCTTTTTCCTCAACCTTGTTTGCAGTCTATTCAATTCCTGAAGAAGATAGGTTTTAGCAAGTACTCGTGGCAGGCCACTAAATTCACGGGATTGGTTATGCTCACTGGTGGCGCGATTTTCGGTGTCTATGAGGCTGCTACACATTGGAACAACGAGAAAGGCTGGGCCACCAACGCATACCAATCCGTGCGCAATGCGCTCATCCAGACTGGCCTCAACGTCACAGTTGCTGGCGCAAATGGGACTGTGAGTAATGTTGTGCTGCACCAATGCATAATCGCCGATCGGCACTTCGTAGCTTTGCTAACATTGCCCTAAAAAAAGGCTTCACAATTGATTACGTGGGCTTGTCGAACCTTAGCCTGAGGTGAGGTCCAATCTAAACGGCATGTAAGTTGGACCACATACCCACTCATTCACTAGGGGTGTGCCCGTTAATGGTTGGGTTTTTACCTGCAGGCACTTGTGTGTTCGGGCAACAACCTCCCATTTGGCTTCACCATCACCGCCAATGGCACCGTGGAGCCCTTTGAGCTCACACAACTGCTCATCCCTGGCACATGTGCCATGAACATGACGTTGGCAAACATCTACTTCGAGGCTATGCAAGCGTCCTTTGACGCCGCGTACGGCCAGAATACCACCAATGTATTTGAGGGAGTGGCCGCGAGGGCGCCCAACATGACGGTACATGTGGCAATACAGTAAGGTCTGCCCCGAGACGTGGCCGCTGCAGCCGATGCATAGTAGTTCACTTGTTGAGGAGTCATGTTGCATTTAAATTTTGCAGCCTGAAACCCATACTGCTGGTTGGTCTCGAGTGAAGTGATAAGACAATACAGGAGAACTAGGGACTCGGCAAAACGAAGGCATTGCACTTTCAAAAATGAGGCCTGTTCTCCTCCTTGCTTCTTGCCATCAACTGAGAACACTTGATTGAAGTGCAGATTTGTTAATAATTACGTATGTGCATTCCCATTGGCACATTACTTCATATCATCTGATAATAATATTTGTGGCAATTGCAATTGCTGATGATTACTGCATGGTTTCAATGTCATTGAGCTCAAATCCTAGCAGCTTGTTATTATTATCGATCGCTTAGCATCCATTTGGCTGGCACAATTTTCCTACTAGTGCATGCACAACATAATATTGTCTGTCGCGGTGGCCAAGCTTGACACCCACTGCTGCAAAGTAAGTAAGTAAACATTTGCTTTCCAGCTTTGAAGCCAGGTTAGCATGTCTGGGTATGCCTCACCCCGGTCCTAGAGCCAAGGCTTAACTGACATTGTTTCCAGTGTGGCAGATGGTGGCCAACCAGTCGTGCCGCTTACCGCACTTTCGTGCTCCCCATTTTAGCCAAGCTTGTAATACAAGGTTAACAAGATTTATTTGACAGTCACATTCAGGGAGCCAACCCGGGCTCACAAGACTGTTGGGGCCGTATTATTCTGTTGGGTCTGGCTTAGTCATTTGAGCTGACACCCCACTCCAGAGCCGCGCTATTTGCTGGCATATCATATGAGGTGCCATCCAAGTTGGCAAAATGGCAAAATTGTTGACCGACTTCATAATCATAATTGAATTCCGGCAACCCGGCTAGGTCTTTGACCCCATTGCAGAGGCCTGAGTTGGCGTTTAAGAGCGCATTGTCCACGAGAGCCTCCTCAGCTTGAAGGGCAGCAATTGGGTCCAGGGAAGGCAATAGCTGTGTGTTGTTGATGTAGATGGACAGGCGATTAACATTGCGGGGGAGGCCAACACCAGTGATGAAAAGAACGGGGTTGACTGACCGGGCGGGTCCTGCGAAGGGCAGGTATACAAAGCCTTGAAGGATGTAATGCAAGGAATTTCAACTCTAATTGTTGCGCCCTAGATTGATTACACTCCATAGTTGCACTATTCTCTCTCTTGCTGTGGTTGATGGTTACGGCATATGATGGTGGCATTGCAACAAGAAAAGAATACATTAAGATTACTCCCCTTTCATACTAAATGCTGTTGCCGCCGCAGTCATTGTGCATGCACAACATGGCTATAATGTCTCATGCTAGAAATGCACAACACACCGGTGCGGGTTCACAATCCCCAAGCAAGCAATGTACACCTTTTGTGAGTTGTAGAATTTGGCACTACCCCATTTTCTTACTGTAACATACCCATGTTGCTTAAAATTGTTTTGCCTTACCTATGTTGTCAATGGCAAAACTGCGTAGCAATTGTCTGCACAATAATCGTCACTGATGTCCGACTCACTGTGCCCACCAATGGTATCATAATTAACACAGTATTCGAAGTTGTCGTAGTCATCATCCCCACCCTGGTTGCCATTTGTGCCTGGACACAACCATTGAGTCATGACTGGCATATGACAAGGCAACTCAAAAAGACGTAAGCAGCAGACAGTATGGCACAGTATTGGGTGCGCTTGCAAATGTGGATGACACCATGGTGGCCAAGCAGAGAGCAGACAGCAGAGAGGCCAAGCAGACAGCAGAGAGGCACAAAACAGTTGGCACAATCCATCTGATATTGTGGAACGTGTGCGTACATGAGGCATATCAATTTGCGGAGCAACAGCGACGAAGCTAATATTGATTTTAATAGCATTAAGGAGACAGAAGGACTAGTGCATCCCATATCCCATGTCAAAAAATAGTAATTGCATAAATATTACTATAATCCCTCTAATACCATCAGCGCAGGCTTTGAGGAACGCACCATGAGCTCCCCCCGTAATGTATGTATAGTAGTAGTTTAGGTTCAACCCATTGCCCTGGTCGTAGTTTGAGCAAGCGCCAGCAACCTGTTGGGCACATGCTGAAAAAAACATTAAGAACTGCAATTGACATGTCTATACATGAGAAGCGTGAAGGCATTTGAAGGAGAAGCAAGGCCATCTAGAACGGTCCACCATGCAAATGCAATGACTATCAAACAACAGCGTGATTCACATGGACGCATGGACACAAGTAAACGGCAACATGCAAGAAAGTAGCGTGAGCAACACACGCCGCAGGTAAAGGCATCAACATTGCGGCCAAGGTGCACAAGGTACCAGAATGTCACGCAGTGCAAGCAGCTGGGTGGCAGGAAATGCATATGCCTGAAGCGGGACAAAGGGGCGCACCTAGCCCGCAGCTGGTTGCACAGTCTCCAGTCGGCTCTGCTGCAACGTACCACTGCAAAAGGGCAGTGTGTGGCGCTCAGTATGGAAGCGCTGCATGGGTCTGGTGTGTAGCATGTACCCATGGCCCATTGGGTGGTGTCTCTAGAAAAAACTTTGTTTCTAAGTAAAATCTGAATTATATACTTATACACTGCAAATTAAATAATTTGTATGGGATGTGTAGGTGGTATTTATAAACAGTGCTGGGTAGGAATTGCTTGGCGCCGCATGGATGTAAAGTTGCAGTGTTGGAATGCTTGTAACTAACAAACAATCGATTAAATAGCTGCAAATCGTCTACTGACCCATATGGGGCATTATAATAAACTGTAACGTTGCGAAGGCCTTTTGCTGTCAACGTCTATTGAGTACACACACAAGGATGTTGACTGTTTTAGGTACAAAACAACTCACAAGCAGCCAACACGGGAACTCCATGTCAATACTGCCCATTGGCTTGTGCAACAACCATGCACACTCACCTTTTGAACCCATGTGTAGCAGTCCGTTTTGGTGTTTGCATAGCTGCCGGCTGTTGCCGCGTACATTGACGCGTTCATAACGGTTCCTTGCCATGAGCATAACGTGGTGTCCGAGTTTGGCAGCTGCAAAATCAAGCACAATGATCAAATATCAGTGAATACCAGCTCCAAAACGTGGCATTGTGCATTGCATGTTTCCATTTATCATTGCAACTGAATGATACGTCACATAGCAGCGCTTCTGCTTCCACTGCTTGAAGCCTGCATGCTTTGATGCATTTGAATATGGGTGGAAGCAAAGACATGCAAATGACGACGTATCCCATCAAACAACCTAAAAGTCGGCTGTCTGATAAATAGCAGACTCATTTAAATGTTGAACTTTCCAAGTAATTACCTTGAAGATCAACCAAATCAGTTATGCATCCAATATGACTTTTGAATAAATAAGGACCCTCCAGCGGCTAGACCGCACAACAAGCACAGCAACTTTAAGAGAGTTTTGGTCGGCCATTCGCACCAGTTGCCGTGAGCCATCCACTGTTGAGAAGGTGTGGGGTGTGGCAAGGAGAGCCAATTGGATCCGGTTTTGGCAGGAGTAGTGCGCGATCATGGCCACTCCTGTTGCCACGTACCTGCGCACCCACATGAATATGTACCTTTTACAAGCATCCCCGCGCTTAACAAAGTTCAGCAGTCAACCTAGTCAACCCTTATACACACGGTGCCCGGGAGGTCTGTTCCACACTGCTTGTACCATTTGCACACTCATGAATGCATGGATAAATCCAGGTATTGCATGCCTTATTGTGGCTCAGCTTATGGTGTCAATAGGCGAGGTGGAGAGAAACACAGGGTTGATGATGGCAGCACATGGGTAAGGAGGTGCTCCTCCACGGGTAAAATCATGCAGACACGCAGTTTTGACAGAACAAGTACTTGAGCTAATTATACAAGACCGTGTGGGTTGCTTATGGAGTGGGACTTAGGCTACTTGCCCGGTAGGGAGGTTGAGCGGAGTTGCATCAAACTGAGTCGGGTTTTTGTAGGCATCTGCACATTGGAATTGCTGCTCAAAGCATCAAAAGGCAATGCACTAGAAATTCATTGCATTCATTAGGCACATATGTCATCACTCAAATTGTGCACATGTCATCACTGAAGGCCGATCCCGTTCTTATGTTGACAGGGGTTGCTAAACTGCACAACAAGGCCAAAGCAATTGCAGTGCATTGACTCAAGCAATGCTGCATAATCAAAATGTGACAAAAACTAGAGTTTAGTGGGTCTTGCAAGGTGTCATCAGCATATATCAAGTAACATATTTAGGCAGTGGCGTACTTGATCCGGACACAGTCGACCAGCCGTTGGCACTTGATAAAGAGTAGCTGCCTGCAAACCCAATGGCTCTCAAGTTGCTTTCCAATAAATAATAGATATGTTAGGATTCACAAGATCTTTGTCGTGAACTTTGTGTTAAAGTGTGGAGCTATGTGCACTCATATGTAGCTTGGCCAACATTGGCATGGCCACAGTTCACAACATACTATCATAGGGTAATTTTTGGAGTCCTGGATTTAGTGATTGCTTCATACGCAATATGTTTTATTAGGTGGTGGCATCGCAGTTGCTTTATTCAACCAAATTCGGACACAGCCATTTTGAGCCAAATAGCAGCACTATTTATCTCTTGAGACCGGTCCAATTCTTTGACTGAAATATTAAAGTTGATTGAAATATTCATGGTTAGGCTGGACATCATATTGGAAGGCAAGTTTAGCTTATCAGTATGTATGCAACTCCTGTATTTCTGTAAGATTATTCTAACCCCCCTTGGTACTTATATAGGTTTGAAAGAATAAGAAAGTATGTGTCCAGATTTTGGGCCTGGTGGTGCACAAGGGATTCAACCATTACGGATGTAAGCTGCAGCGGCTGCGCATCACTAAACAGTACAATAATTTATCAGAATTGCAGACCACATGTTGGCTGACAGTTGACACCAATTACACGCTACGACAATATTTAATGTCAGGCCAGACGTTGACATCATGCCACACCAGCGTTGATCCTCACCTCCTCCGTTAACCAGGTTAGCTGATTGGAATTGCAGAAACATGGTGGCACTGCCGGCACTTGGGACAGGGGTGAAGCCTAGTCCTGTGAGGACCTGCAATCAGTACAGCCTCCATTCAAGATTGTGGCAGCATACCTCTATACAATGAATGAAATGAAGTAGGCGGACTGCCCCTGACACTATATTCGGATGGACTCAGCCAAAAATACACAAGTCAGCACACAGTTACTCCGAGTAGTATAAGCAAATGCTATGGCAGGTTTGGCTGTCGCGCGTCACAGCAACACTATAGCTGGCTATACTGTTGGCATCATGAACATGATGCCAATTGTATCCTACGAGTATTGCCTGTGCCCACCCGTTGGGATGCATGCTATTTATTTTATCCATTTACAAACATTTGTACATGAATAAATGGCATTCATTCCAAAAATGGGCACGGGCAATACTGGTAGGATACTTTGTCAAAAGGAGATGCAGTGTGACTACGGTGGTCTTGCACCAAAAAGCAAATGACATGCATAATAAGAAGCATCCCAGCCTACCTCTCCTTGTCCCAACATGTAATAATTGGATGTCACATAGTAATCACGGTAATAATTTTTCCATATTGTAGAGTAGGGTGGGCTCCCAGGGGCATTGTTGTTCCTGTAGGCATAAAAGGTTGTGGCTTTCTACAGTGTTTATAATATAGGACAAATGTCATCAAACCACAGCGTGCACCTTGCATGGCACAACAAGCAAATGCGTTGACGATGTGCACCTGACATGCCACAGCAAGCAAATGCATTGACAACAACAGAATTAAAGCTGGTCTAGTGCTGATCCATGATATTGTGCCATGGGGCCGTGGAGCTGTACTAGCACGTGGGTACTCACACAACCAAGCGGTCCATGGGGTTGGCATTCAGCAAGGTGGTGAACTGGCTTGCTACAGCATTCAGCTGTATAGGCAGCGTAGCCTTGAGTTGCGCTAGTTGGGCTTGGTACCCTAGGTCCTGCTGACCTCCATTGAGCGCCATCATTATCGAAAACATCTTGACACCCATGCACAGGGAGTTGTAGATGTAGGTCCACTTGAGGTTGGTGGAGTAAAAGGCGGATGAGCCGTACTGCGTGAGGGCTTGCTGGGGAGGGAAGGAAGCAAGGGGTGAGAGATGAGGAATGATATGCCATGCAAATTCACGGAGCAAAGGCATGTACTGAACTAGAGCAACATTTCTTGAGGTGCAACTGACCAAGGTTTTGTTAGTGAACGGATGAAAATCATGTGTGTAGTTCTCATTAGGTATACCAGCTAAGGTAATACCAGCTAAGTAATCTTCAATCATTTGCCAAGCAGGGGGGGAAAAAGAGGGAAAAGTGGGTAAGAGGGGTACAAACATGGTACAGCATAGGAGGAGTGAGCACACCTGCCATGCAATGCAATGCATACATGACGCAACGCAATTGCCGTGCGATGCAATGCACAATTATGCACGGCCCTGCGATGCATATGCTGTCGTGTGGTGCATACGTACCTGAGCAAACACGCGCCAGTATGCAGGAAGAAATTCTGAGTTGCCATCGATCCCAAGAATGGTTGAGTTGAGTGTCCCCATGTTGGCCCAGACATTGAGATTACCTTGACCATCCACTTGATTGAGCCTAAGCACACTTCATGAATTTGCTTGGAGAGAAATCAACCAGATTAGTCATGCAATATTTGGTCCTTGAATCTTTCACACATAATTCTAACAGTGAATGGGGTGCATGCTTAATCTGTTGGCATTTAATAATTTGATTGCAAGCTGTTGGCACAGCAAGATATAAGCCTTGTATATGGCTCAGAGACAAAACTATGATAACCTCTTGCACCCTAAACCCTACACCCTAAACCCTGCATCATGGACTGCACACAAGCACATTGCTCCCAAGAATGTCATAAACCCTAAACCCTACACAGCTCACCAGCTCTGCCAGGATCCGTTGTTGTAAAATGTGTCCCCGCTGCCAGCGATGGTCATCATGGCGTTGTACTGCGTGTTCAGGCACACGACGGCGTTGTTCACTGCGTCCAAATTCTCATTGGCCAAAATCAGCTGCGCCTCACTGAGTTGCAATAGTGAGACAGCCTGCAAGAGAGGGAATTGGAAGGCTTGGGCGTTAATTAAACCCCTCCAAGGGTTGTCGCCGATGCTCAAAAGTGCTTGCAACCCACGATGCGCCACACGACGTGCCACACGATTGGCCTTGGCACACTATTGTATGGGGGCTGACAATTGGGCTGTTTTGCTGTTCCAAGTGGGTACGTACAACCTTTTGAAGTCTGAAATAGCTGTTGAGAGCACTATGTATCAATTGTAGACCAATTTCCAGTGCTAATGCTGCGTTTAAAATGCAAGTGAAAGCTTTCTGCATAGTGCATGCAAGCTTCATTGTCCAGGGTACTTTCGTCGCATATACCCTAGTGGATCGAGGTTGGTACAAGATGATACAGGAGACCCAGAACATACGGGAGAAACACACGTGTGTTATGATGGCAGAACAATAGTGAGGCACTTTAATAGGGGCTCAGAGCCACATGGAGGGACATAGCGTTATGCAATTTAGCTATGTTGACACCTTCTGTGCAAAGGTGATATAATCAGTGCCACAGCAGATCTGGTTGGCACCTGGCATGTAGAATTGACTGCCAATCTGGCCTTAATGTTGGAACGCATGTAAGTAAGGCACGTGCAAGTTGGCATGACAGTGCATGAGGCATGTGTGTGCACACCGTTTGGATTGACTGCCAATCTGGCCTTCATGTTGGAACACATACATGTAAGGCACGTGCAGGTTGGTATGAGGCATGTGTGTGCATATTGTTTGGAGCTGCGACTGGACATCCACCAACAGCGCATCCAGAGGATCGGGTTGAGCTGGTTGGACAAGGTCATACACCTGAACATGGCAGACTTACTCGTTTGAATGCCAGTGTGGCACTGCTCTGACAGGCTGAGCACTGCAATGGTCAATTATAATAGCACTGCACTGCTGCACAATTTATTTAACCTTCTTCTCCTTAACCCCCAATGAACAGCACCTCTCGCCAGCCAGCAATGTGCCCCATTTAATGATTAAATGTGCAATACAATTTTTAAGGCAATATGTAAAGCAATTGTGACAAATCCATCCATCCCATGTGCACCTACCGTGGATGCTATATCAAACAGATCCAACCCCTCACCAACTACTCCAGCAAAAATGCTCCCAGCCTCTGCAACCAAGGCATACACATCCCATCAGCAGCCGTGTACAACATTCCACCAGTGCAAACAGGGGCATGACCACCCAATTGTACATGCTCTTCCGTTTCATGCACATCGAGCATCTGTGTGGGGTCGCATGTGCAAGGCGCATGTTAGGCGCATGCCCTTGGAATGTGAATAGCATGTTGTGTTGAAATTAGTTATGGTAATTGGGCAATAGGATGGGCACAGTGTGCTGCGCTCGTTTGCTTGTTGGCCTGAACTTGGTGCAACGCGCATCAGATGCATTGAAACAGGGTAAACATCAAGGCGCACATGCAGAATCATCCTCAAATGGGTAATACCAAAGCCCTAGTAACACCTCCTACAGCAATATTAAACCCTCACATGACCAAAACAAACCCTTAGCCCTAACCTCACCTTCGGTAATTGCGATCCCAGTGGTAGCCTGAATGCTTCCCTTGGAGTTTGGCAGGGGGATATCTGAGAAAAAGGGCTCTAATCCAGAACCCTCTGGTTCATTTTGCAGCTTGCGGCGTTGAGGTGAGTGGCGGGGTGGCGGCGTTGGGCGGAAACCGGGAGGGTATTGGTGTTTGGGCTTGTGATGGGGAGGGGTGGCGGGTGTTGGAAGTTTTTTGGCTGGATGGTGGTGGAGAGGGGTGGCGGGTAGATGGGTGTGGGGACTGGACGCTGCAGGGGCCAACAATAGGCAATGGTTAACAAGTGTAGGTATGTCACAGCGGATGGGTGGAGGCATATGTAGGCGTGAAGGGATGCGCTCTCAATCCAGTTGGCATTGGCGTGCATGCTGGCGCCGTCACGGTGTCTGGATTAACAGAAACGCATACCCTGTATACAAACATATATGGTAGGGGAAACAGTGGACAACAGCAATGCCCTTCTCTTCGCATAATTCTCCACCGCGCCTGTTCAGGACAAGCTGCGTATATAATTATTTATTTACACAAGTATTAAATAGATTTATAAAAACAGTATAATTGTGCGTATTGAGTACACTGTGCCTTACCTGCTGGCTGCTGGCTGTAGCGCGTTGCATTTGTCCTTCTGAAGGGAGCGAGTTTGGGCTGGCCGATCATGGGCTGATACATGCGGCCTGCTGTGGGCTCAACACCAACAGTCGGGCGCCATCCCGCTGGGTGGCGATATGTTGAGTAGGAGGGGGTGGGACGTGATTTGGGCAACTCACACCTGCAATATGGGGGTGCAGTCATTTTGAATGGGACTGCCTGGTCATAGCAAGAGCAAACAGTGCATGCCATTAATGAAATCGCACTCAAATGGGCGCAAGGCCCGGCAATGTTCATGGGGCATGTAGGGAGCAAACTAAGAGCAAACAGGGTTGGTGGAGTGTGCCTCAGGCAACCTCCCCTGCAATGTGCTTGCATGTGATCTCACTTGAATGGCCACCCATGGCAGGTTTCTATGTAGAAGGTGCTGAGGGGCCCGCTGGCTGTGGCTGTGTAGGTGCCATTTGTGGACAGGTGAGTGGTGGCCCGTGAAGAGTAGGAGGCCTGCGGGAGTGTGAGGTTAGGGTTTAGGGTTTGTTAGCAAGGGTTTTTAAGTAGGGTGTAGGATATGGCACGTCAGGTTTGGAATACCAGGGAGTGCTCCAGGGGCTTCTTGGCTGGTGGCACTTGTTTTGACATGATGGATGGGTGCCAGGGATGATGATGGATTGGTGCCAGGGAGGGATGGATGCCGATTTGAACAAAGCGCACATGCGGCCATGAGTTTGTGCTTGGCAGCAGCATTTAAATGCACAGGCACATTGCAAGCAGGCTCTTTTACTTACTGCAGCCTTAGCAATCCCCGTCTTTGCCTCCTTTGTAGTGCCAATGAATCAACGCAAGCCAAGAAGTTCAGGGTTCCATTGCACAAGTATACCCCACCAAGCTGCAAGCAAATACACCGCCTGCTGCGTGCATGTAGGGTTGTAGGGTTCTAGGTATGCGCACCTGCAGCTTGGAGGAAGGTCCGTTCATGACCGTCACGTTGAAGGTCATTTTGCTGGGGTAGGCGTGTGTGAGGGGCTGTGCGGCAAGCTGGAGGAAGACGATGTCGCTGGTGTTGTGGGTGCGCAGGATGGCGGTGATGGTGGCAAGGTGGCCGTTGAGTGAGGTGAAACCCTGCGGGAGGCCAGGCGAGTTAAGGTCTCACATCACCGGCAAGGTTTCCATGGCGTAGCAGAGTTCATTTTATGAGAAAATGAGAAACTTAAAAGAGGTGCAGCATGGCGCGCGCAGGCATGTACATGACCACCCTAAGCCTGCTAGCTCGTGCGGAGGTGGCCCACACACCAATATATAAGCGTGTACACGCCAAGCTCTAGCATGAGCATCTATGGACTATGGAAATATGTTGTAATCCTCTAAGTTTGCAGAACAGGTCTTACTTTAGTTTAGACTATTTAAGGCTAAGATTTTTAGTACTTTATATCTGTGTTTCACTGCGTTGATTTGTCCTTATCTTTTCAGAGGTGGCCAGCCCTCCACCAGCAGGTGGCACGCGCAACACTGTACCTAAATTATATTATATTTCCCTGTGCATTGAACATATGGGTACCCCAATTTTATACCCGGCACATTGAGCATACTAATACCCTACATGCCCCCAACAGATACCCTAGTAGGTAAAAACACAAGGAAATTGGGCTCCAGCACTGCACGAAAGCGACGTTGTGCACCCACCATGAGCCATTTGCGTGTGTCAACCTCATCCACCCTGCCCCTCGTGGTGTAGGTGGTTGTTCCCTGCAGCCCCCGGAGGGTCAGCACGTACAGGCCTGCAGCCAAGGGCATCAGTGTTGTTGGACAGACAGTTTTTGAACGCATGGTTTCTTTTCATGCGCTTCTGTATCTATTGAGCAGCCTGTGAAGGTAGCCACAAGCATGAGGGCTTAGGGTTTAGGGTTTTTAATAGTACTTGTTGCGCTGCCTGCGGTGGGGGAGCGAACTGACGTTCACCCCCGTCTGCCGCGGCGCCAAGGTCGCCTCCTGGACGCGCATTTGAAAGGCGGTGTAGGCATTTGGGAAGGTATTCATGTCACTGCCTGCAGCAGGGGAAGAAGGAAAATGAACAATGAAAAACACATGCGCCGAACGTGGGGGGAGGAGGAATAGGAGGATTGCATGAACCTCCTGCCCACATGTCCCTACCATCAAATGAGACAATTGGGTGGAGGGTTCAACAAATGCAGGTGTATATCATGTCTGTGGGTGTTTGTTGCAGGGGCCCCTGCTGCTATCGCAAATTGCTGCATGGGACGGCGGGCAGTGGCATGGCGGTAGTGTCTGAAGGTGTGGAGGTAGTAGGATTGATGTGCACGTACGCAAGGCGCCATTGCGCTTCCAAGAAAGGCTCATGCCCTGCTGGGGATGGCCCGCTGGTGAGGCATCGGTGGAAGTTGTGTTGGTGCAGCCTGCGGGTGGAAGAACCCAGGCCAGCGCCAGTCCTGACCAAGCGGCAGGCACCGCCATGGGGCAGCACTGCTGAAGGCTGAAGACTGCTAAACCGCTGCGTTTGAATAGGCTGAACCACTAACCTTGAACCGCTGCTGAAGGCTGCTGCAGAGATTAGCTAGGTTAGTACTGTGGAGGAGACCCGGAAACCAGTCACCAACCCGGGCTCTACCCGGGCTATCCTTCAACTACTTCAGGTTAAATCCGGCGTTCACAACAGAGTAATCAGATGGCTGGCTGTGGTTGTGGTTCCAACTTGGCGGGAAGCAATCCATGCCCGGTGATGCCATGCCCAATGCGTTTGCAATTCAGTTGAAAACGCCCATCAAAGCGATTGCAAGATACTTGTGTTGCGTCTGGAATGGCGGTTCACAACGCGTAACTACACGCTCGCTCGAGAGCTCAATTGACATAAGTGACAGGACTAGCATTTACAGGATGCGCCCAAAAAACAGGAAGGCACTAGAATTCAAACCGGCTGGGGAATTTCCGAAGAGCACAGAAATTTTGTGCCCAGCGAATATTTTAAAGCTCGGAGACTTTGTCGCAAACGTAAAAGCAGTGCAAATATGGAAGCTTGCAGTATTCTGCACTCAATTTGTGCATTCACATGCGACCTAGCTATTGATGCAACCCGATACAGGACGAGTGTCGTCACGCTTGCCTCCCCACTGCTTGAGCTCTATTTTTAGCGTAACGCGTGTGGACACGGAAGATACAAGGCCCGTGTTTCTCCTACAAGCCTTCCATGTCCGCCGACATTGCATGCATGCATTTGTCACCGATTCATGTGTGCATGCAGTACCTGTTCCTGCACTGTCGACCAGTGCTCTCGCTTGAAATTATCCAAACCTCACATATACAGTACGCTTAGTTTCATACCCGAGAGAACAGTGATAAGGTTGTTATGCGGGTTGTACTCTGGGTCTAGCCTGTTCTGGCTCGCGTGGCTCGCGTTATTCCTCGCGCGCGGTTTCGCGGACTGTAGTGCCTCGTGATACATAAAGGTGACTGTTCTCATTTATCGAGAGCCCACTGCAGAAGATGCACATGCAGGGGCGTCGAAAAGCTCCTACTAGGTACTGAGTGATACAAGGTGCCCACTAGCAAGGCGCGTTTACCTTCTCCAGCAGGACCTCAAGTTGCATGGGATCAATAGGTGGTTCAAACAGTGCCAGAAACGAGCTGCGTGGCGCCGCATATGCAAGACTGACTGCTAATCTGGATGGAATGCACGTAACTAACTAACTAGCTAACAAACTAACTACAGGGCGCTGGGTATGGCAACAACACGTCATCTAATGAACAGTACATTCATTAAATACTTTTGCATGCATATGCTGCAATTGTTTTGCCAAGGGCACCTGCATGCATGGGCTCAGCATGGCCCACCGCATACCCGCTTGGCAGATGTATAAACTGGTGGCGGATTTGCGCTCCACCAAACGCATGCAGATCTGGCAGATGGTACGTGCTGCACAACGCAACATCTCTGCTGCCCTCCGCCAGCCCCCACAGGCTCCCTGGTGGCTTCCTAGCTGGTCGTGGCCCTCTGTCTGCCGCCAGCCACCCACACACCTTGCAGCTCCCCCCGAGGAGGCCTCCTACGCACCACCATAGCGCAGCTATGATAGCCACCTGGTGTCTCAGCTGCCCCTTCACTGTGTCCCTTGCACTTCAATGGCCTGCTGCGTCCATATACACGCAATTGTTTGCAATCCACTGCGCATGTGTTTATTTGAGCTTGCGTGGTGCAGATGATTGAAATGTGCCATTTTCATATCATACATGTGGTCTCCCCCCACCCACTCACCTCCCTCTGCAGCCCGCCAATCGCCGCCACAGCGCTTCCCACCTCCAGGTCGTAGAGCGCAGGTGCGCAGACCGGGCGCGGGACGTGGGTCATGGGGGGTGCGCCTGGGGTGCCCCCACCACGCTCCCAACAAGGGAGCGCAGATTTCGTTTTAAACGATTTACATTATTTATATCATTTTTGAAATTACATTAACGTTGTACCATGAGAAAGGTAATACATGCTCATTTAATTAAAAAAGGTTTTGATTAGATTTTAGTATATGACAAATGGTATTATCCCGCACACCTATTGCGCTCTATGCCCCCTTTGAAAAGGGGTGTGCCCCGCACTCTGTACCCAGCTGCACTAGCTGCACCCTGCTCAGCTTGTTCTTGACGCAGGTAAGTAGGTGTGGTGGTTTGGGGGGGAAGGGAGGGGTCATGGTCGATTTGCAGCAATTACTGTACGTGTGACAGCATCCAAATAAACCCTCAAAGGTGTTCCCTTTACGCCTTGGCACTTGGCGATGGTGAGGTTGATCAGTGCGCCATGCACACATGGCTGCTTGCATTCATGATCCTGTTTCTTAGTAATCTCCGTGTCTATGTGTGGTGTACCAATTGTTTTTCTGTTTAGGACATCCATCATGTATACCGTACCTCATTTTCTTTCCCCGGTGGTGCGTACACTGACAGTCATTCAAGAGGGTTATGCTCAATGCCAGAACACTGTTTAACAAAGTGGGCATTAAACTTACCCACGCCATAGTTCAATGTTAGTAGGTTTTTGGTAGTAATGATAGTAGGTTTTTGCGTAATGGTATCATTGCTATCATTACGCAAGAGATTGTAGGTTTTTGCACTTGCAGGAACAGTGTTACATGGGTGACCACCAGTGCAGGAACGCAACCCTAAGCTCACAACTCCCATGTCACATTGATACAACTGCCTGAGGCTATAATTAGGATCCTGTCGCCTGTGTATAATACAACAGTGGGCAGCAGCTTGCCTTCAATCAGACACACCGTGAGGCTGCATGCAGAGAGCCAGCTAGGTTGTACCCCTGCGGCACCTGGAAACCCTAAACCCCTCCAGGATGGGTTTATCAAACACGTGCTCTTCAGCTGCCTGTATTGCTTTCACAGCAAATGCAGACGGCATCACCACAATTGGACTATAAGGCTTCTCGTGCTCGAGCTGCGCCAAAAGTCAGCCATTAAACTCTTTAGCGTGCGTTCTCTTACTATTAGCTAATAGACCGCACGTTGTCAACCTGTTCAACATATCAGTGAATTGTCACACGTCAGCCTCGGACCAGGTCAGCCTCGGCTGTTTGCGAAAGCGAGCGTTCTCAGGTCAGTGTGTCCAGGTTGCTTGTAAGTACTTTGAAAGCAAACGCATGCTGGTCATAACAACCACTTCACGCACTGCGCCTATGCATGAGATGGTTTTATGGGCTCTAAACAATCAGTGCATGCACAGTTTCGAAGCCCTAAACCCATGTATATGGGAACAGGAAACCTTAAGAGAGCCTCTAGCCTGAAATAAAATGATTACCTTTGGGAATGCTTGTGTCACCACCCTGCTACCATGGATTCTCAACCTGATGTGCCACCACCTGGCCCATGCTGCTGCTGGCCCATGCTGCTGCAGGTTGTGACACACCTGTTCAACCTCCCACCCCTTGACATCAGAACTCCCTCCCCAATATGGCTACCGCCTCAGTAACTCGCCTTACCGCAGCTGCCAGCGGCGCTGGCACACTGGCCCTGCTCTGCGCACTGTGCTGTGCACCCCTTGGCTCCACGCAGATAGTAGGTGCGTGCAGCCCCAAACCCTCCCCTGTGGTCCATTACACCACCCTCCCCTGTGCAGGTTTACTGAGAGGGAACACCTGCCCATGAGAGTTTGCAATTAATTGGCACATCAGCAACAGATGCAAACCTGCTCTACTTAGTCCCCAAGCACAATCCGCCTGCATATTAGACATTGTGCATATTTCTGTTTAGGCCAAAGAGTAAGTGCAAATGCACCGTACTCCTGCAATGCATATGTCACATGGGTCAGTGGCATCAGCGACGCGCATGCGGCCGCACATCCAGATGCCGCATATGCATCCACACCATCATCTGCACGGCTGGTTCAGGGATTGTGACATCCCTCCCTTGACTGCAGGCTTGGCCCCCCAGTTCCCCAACTTCCCCAACCCAAACCTTCAGTTCATCAGAGCTGCAGCTCCTGCCCCTGCTCCTGGCCAGGGTGAGTGGTGGCAGAAACGGAAAAATATTTAGGGTTTAGGGCTGAGGGAATGACGGCAGTCTGCATAGAATAGCAAGCATGTATAGCCCTTGTAGAAAACTGCCGTGATGTCCATCTCAGAAGAATGTAATGATTATTCATGCGCGCCACAGCTTGTGCTTTTGCATGAGCGCCACAGCATTGCTGGGCCATTTAAGATGATCCTCTTATCTACAGCCGGCAAGGCCCTTACCAGGCGCATTGCCAAAGAAAATAATAGCCAGTGTTACATAAAGCAACATGTCAGTCAATACCAGCAAAGTAGTAGCAGAGTGTAAGCCCCTATTGATCAAGGTAAGCCACCTGCTGGTATCATATTACTTAGCGTATTACATGTGGCATCAATAATGAAATTCACCGTAAACATTTGCCTAATTTGTTTATTTGGATCTTGCTGTGCAGAATGCCTGAACACCGATCAGACAGTGGACTGGAACATGGACAACTCTGCGCCCATCACCCACGGGCCCATCACCATCTGCTGTGGCCACTCTGTGACTTTCAACTGGAGGGATGGCAATGATGACGCCAGCCGTGTCTGGGAGATTCCTTCTGCAGACTGCCCCGCTACATTTGCTCCGGATCCTAGCCAGCCCAGGCTGGTTGAGGTTGCTGCCATGTCAGTTGGTTCTGACCACAGCGCCACCGTTAAGCCAACTGCAACCGGCACGGTGAGGCAACATGCACACATGTGCCTCACAGGCTTGGATTTACATACATTGTTTTCAGAGTGCCAAAAAGTACCAGCAGATTATAAAGTAGTTAAGTTGGTTATTCATTGCAGCTCAGGCATGGCAGGCTGTAGAAGTATCTCACACTAAGTGTCTTCACATGTGGGGCATGTGTTTGTGGGTCATGGCCATGCCCCAGCAACTTCGTAATGTGGTATAGACCAAGCATTGCACTGCATTGCTCTCAAGTCATTTACCGCTACACAGACAAAAGCCAAAGACCAGATTCAATCTCTTACCAAACTGTGGCTGCCATGCAGTATTACTATGCATCCCCTGCGGGCACTGAATGCGCTATGGGTGAGTAGCCTCAACAAAAAATTGCATTTTACAATCGCAATCAAGAATTGTCTAAGACTTGTAACGTGTGCCCTCTCAGAGAGGGCCTCCCAGAGTCTGTGAAATGTATGATGAGAGTTTTAATCGTTTTACTTATCAGCCAAGGTGTGTGCTATTTTGCGCTCGTCGCATGTCGGCTGTCCACGTGTCTGCATGGTTGGTATATGCCGCAAATCATGTGGGTCATGCTAAAAACCATGACAGGCCGCCGTCTGTTATTGGTTGCATGACATGTTGAAAGCCCCTGACGGCGTGGAGTAGCATAGTGACACTTCTTACCAAGCAACAGTGAAATTTTTGACATACATTAAATATGTTTCCACCTTCTGCTGGCAGGTCAGAAGATCACTGTGATTGTTGCTGGGACATGTCCCTAATGAGATTGAGCACACTTGCAAGATTTGTCCGCCAGTATTGGGGATCGATTGGAGGTCCCCTTTGGCAACATATGTGCTTAGTGCACATGTTGCTCAGCAACCAGTCATGAGTAAACCACAGCAAAACCACAACAAGATGTCTGTGCTAGCCCACCCTCGTATTGTGTAGGTAACAATGCTTTCAGCTGACATGATGATGATAGCTTGTCCAGCTAGACTAAGTATCCACAACTGTTGCGAGGTGTCTGTAGATATTGTGCGCACTGGTGAACGTTGATGCCTTGGTGTGAACTGTTGTTACAAGTATGTGTTGGATTGATACCGTGTGTGACACTGAGATTAATATTAATACTGATTGTCCAGGCAATTGTAACAATTGAAGGAAAGCGGGTGATTCATGTCCAAAAGATGCACCATGGATGTACACGTACAATGTACATGACATTTCCTTACACCCCTTACTCAATGCTCAAAGTTGCCCTTAATGGCGCAACACTCTAAGAGATTTTAAATTGTTCATGTCCACGTACGCAATGTATACAATTATTTTTGTTTGTGCGCACACCATGCCATTTGTACCACAGCTGGTATACCATGCGCACCTGGGTGGGAATAGGAGTGGAGGCTGCACCTGTTGGCTGCGCCATGCCAAGGGATGATCAGCACAGCACGCACACCAGGGCCAGTAAGGCGGTGGGTCCCAGGGGAGACATAGAGGCGGGAGCCATGGGGTGGTGAACACTGGAATGAGAGGGGAGGTAGGGGTAAGAGGGCGCAGGCCAAACGGTGTGGGAGCAAAACTAGCTGCAGCAGCACAGCTGGCTGAGTGGGATGGCACAGGACCAGAGTCTACATGAGACTCTTATGAGTAAACAGGGTGACACGCTCACTGTTGCAGTTCGTGCCAGGTTTTGAGGTGTGACATGCTAGGCAGAGACACTTCCGAGGTCTTTGAAAGCAAATGCATGGCTAACATGTTTATGCAGAGGATTAAAACAGTATTGTTCAAGCACAACGAATTCGGCATCTTGTTCCGAATTTGTTCCGAACAAGACTCGCGTACCACGGCATGTACCATCTGAAGCACTTCAGATTGCACGCAGCCTCTAAATCCCAGGCAGAAGCCATTGACCAGGTGCATTGAAAGTATCACATGTCAGCGGCTGGGGCCCGCCAGGCATGCATGATGGCCAATTCAGTGGCTGTGACGGAAAGCAGTATAGCTGTGTGCTCTGGCCAAATCGGCCCCCGTAATGGATGTTGTTGCGCTTAAGAGCTCCTTCCCACCCATTTTCATGCACCTCCTGAAAACTGCTCACTGTGAACGCATGTGGGTGCGATACCCCTAGCATCCTGTGCTGGTGGTGCATCAGGAACAAGTATTTACCTGCAGCCACTCATTAGGTATGGGACACTACTGATAGCCCCATTATGCCTTTAAGGCATAAGTTATGGAATATGATAGTCATAGTATGTAGTACGCATGCAGATAGCCTATTCAAATATTACTCAGTACTGAGTAGCCTAAGGGTTGCACACTTTGTTAGAAAATAGTAAACTTGCTGACACACCTCTGTCAGCGTCCACCATGGGCAGGGTGAAAGATAAACAACGTGCGTGGAGCATATGGCTGCCAAGGTTGGCCATCAACTGGACCATGCTGCTGCAGGTGGTGACCTCCCCCGCGGCCACTTCACTTCTGGCAGACCCGTCCCTCCCGTCTTCAGCCCCAACGCACCCCTCTCCATGGCTCCCGCCACCATGTCTCCCCTTGCCACCGCTGCCACACTGGCCCTACTGTGCGCGCTGTGTTTTGCAACCCTTGGTGTGGCGCAGCCAGCAGATGCAGCCCCCACCTTAGGTCCCAGCCAGGTGCGCAATGCAACATGCCATGCTGTACAGCTGGGGCAGCCTGCTCAGAATTTACTTTGTTAATTCAATGTTGAATTTGTTTTGAAAAACATAGAAACAGGAAGATGACATGGAAATGGCTAACAATGAACCCTGCGTTTATAATATATTTACCTTGCCTTTATGCATGTCCTTTCTTTCTACACATGAATATTACCTTCGTGATAAAATTTACCTTGAGCATTGGCATGGCACCCGACAATGGCATACAACTGTATGGCCTATAAATGACGTGTGCTATAAGGTTTAAGTACCCTGTACCTCATGGACATTACTCGATAACAGAATTGTGAATGCAAGGGGCTTGGCAGCTTGGCAATATGTGCATGGCATTTTGTTCGCGACAACCTTGCCTTGCTGGCTTTCCCTCTCACCCCTTGGTGATCTGCTTCTATCAATCACCTTTGCCATTGCATGGGCAAGGGTGTCACTAACCACAGAGGAATTCCTTGACGAGTCACAAAGGATAGCCTGATGAGGAAGCATTATAGTGCACTAACTTGTGGCCATTGCATCATGCCCACCGCAGCACATCCAACGCACTCCACCGCTGCGCTGGCTTTGCAGACTGCCCTCAGAGGCCTCGCCATCTCACCCTCGCAGTCAGACTCCCAGGCCTTGTCTGACATAATCACAGCTGAGTGCGCCGACTTATGCAGCGGCGCGTCCCAATGCTGCAACGCCACATTCTACGTAGTGGAGGAGGTCATTGGATGACTGCAAAAATAAGGACATATTCTTTTCGAGCCAGTGCAGCTGCGTTTACAGGCAGAGCTTGGCTAATGCAAGGGTGGCGGGTGCATGCCCTGGGGGTGGCGCATGTAACCCCTGCCTGAAATGCTGCCTCTATGCCATTGTCGGGTTTAGGTGTGAGCCAAACAGTCTGCCTAGATGTTAAACCTTTGGGCAGTTCCATGAATATTACCACCACAGCAGGCAGGAGTCCAAAATGTTCTTTCAGGTCATGGACTTCCTGCCTATGCCATAGGAGCCCTCAAAGGACACGCATTTGAGACAGCACAACCTTTTAGGTATGTTTTAGAATGCATATTTTAACCAACTAGCGTGGTTACTTACACTGCTCTTGAAGATCTAATGAGACCTGCAGCCACTTCAACATCATTAGCGGCATTTGCCAGCCCTCAACGGGAAATTGGGTTATAGGACTTAAGCACATGAGAAATCGTCGTGGCCGGCAGACTGCCTAGACAGAAGTGAAGGTATTGTCGCATTTGGCGGCAGGGCAAGGGCTATATGTGAAGCTAGAGCCCTTACGTATGCATGCATTACAAGTTTTAATCTTAGGCATTCAATCTTAGGGGATTTGCAGCAGTGAAATATTTTTTAACGAATTAAAGTTTGGCCTCAAATGTGCGCACAAGGGCATGCATGGCACGTGTAGCCGATGGCGGCTGGAAATTCCCCTGGACTGTCAGCTGCTACTGGAAATGCAGTTCAATCTGTTGTTCCAAGTTTAGTTCAACACTTTCTTCCAATAAACCCTTGCAAGTTGAATTCAACAACCAAAAACCCCAACCTCACATGCGACTGAACCTAAGGCATTTACATGGGTGCCCTCAGCCAGGCAGCTGGCAAAGCACGGGTCGCATTTCCCGGTAGTAAGTACCGCCGGGCAGGCATCACCAACATGGTGTCCAACCTCCTGATACAGATACTCGCATGATTCTGCCACACTGGGCACTGCTGGGTAGAAGATGGGTGCTCTGCCTGCGCAGTAGTCGAGCAATTGTTACGGACCATATACCCTGCCAAGGTCAATCATTGCTCCCGAAGCAAAGGTGAGTGAGGCATTGCAGCACTGGGATGCGGCCCCGCTGCATTGGTTAGCGCATCTCTGTGTGATCTGAACATTCAGAGGACTGCCTTGCTGTGGCGGTGGTGGCAGGGTTTGCGTGGGCGGGATGGCGGAGGGTGATGTGATGGCACCCTGGAAAGTGACAGCAGCATTTTAGAGTGTTGGTGAATGTGATTAACATGTCGCAACACGCTTGTCAATCGCCACAGGTAGTGAACTGGACAGGGTTCTCACTGAACCCTTCATTAAGGGTTTTGCCTGTGCATGCATGCGTCTAATGTAGGCATATTTCAGTACCTGCGCCCCTTTTTATTTTCTCACACGCGCATGTTTGTCAGATTATCATTGGGTTCTTCATCTGTTAGGCTATACCAAAATCAAACATATGCAATGCGCACCTGGGCGAGAGCAGGGGAAGCACCTGCTGACTGCGCCATGCCAAGGGGTGCACAGCTCAGCACGCACACCAGCGCCAGTGCGGCAGAAGCAGCAATGGGAGCCACGGAGGCGGTGGGGGCCATGGGGAGGGCGCCCTGGGTTGAGGAGGGGGAAGGGGTTTACGGTGGGAGGGGAGTAATCACAATCTGCATGAGCATGGGCCGGTTGGTGAGAGGAGTTTTGATGCATGGGTCCTGCACTATGAAAATGTGTGCCCTAACGTGTATAAAATGGTGTCACTCAGTGCCACAACCTGGGCACTGCCTGAAATTGGATGGCCACCTCTACTACACTGGCTGGGACAGGGGTGGGGATACATTTGTATCAGTTTATAAATTTTATGTGCCCGCCACGTTTTAGCAATGCAAACGTTTGCACGCAGAGCACGCCATCCTGCGTTTTCATCGTACGTGCTTCAGTGGGCTACCCTCACACTCACCCCTTTCAGCAAACAACGCTTACTTCAAAAGATCATTCCCAGGACCCGGTTATGGTGGCGCTCTTTATCCTGACAGACTGAGAGCACCATTCCTGCCAGGTATTTGTGCAGACTCTGATGATACAATCAGGCACAAAGTTGCTCATTACGTGCTGTGAAAATAACACCCTATCAGTGTGCTCTTAACGCATGGTGCTTTCACGGCATAAATGCATTACCCAGGACCAGCTTCTCGCTGATGTGCACCCCAGGCAGAAGCCTTTGACCAGGTGCCTTGAACATATGGTTGATTCAAGTTCAAAACCAGCATGCGTTATGGGTGTGGCTGACTCAAATGGCCTCGAAGAAGCTGTCACAGTCTGCTTTGCCTTCTCTACTGGATTCTGGACTCGGGGTGTGGCGCTCAAGACATAGTGGCTCGGCTGAGCTAGCTTCATACAACTGTAGGTTCACCAGATACACCACATTGTATTATCTTACGATTGGGTGAGACTACACCCTAGCAAGGTACTGTCAACAGTATTGAGTTAATATGCCCCCTCGTATGAAGGAAGAGTTTCCTGCTGCCAATCAGTGCAGTGCTGGGAGATTGGTTTTGTGTTACTGCAAGTCATGCCATGCCAGGCAACTGTAGCTGCAACCCATGGCAACCTCTGTGCATGCAGTTCATGTCCTACAGACTGATTGTAGGTTTCAGCTTCCCAACATGTAGTTTGCAACTTGCAATTTTATTCACGTTGCGCGCCCAGACTTACCTAGATAGGCTTGCCAAAGTTGTATAGCATTGTGGCAGTGATTGGCAAACAATGCAGCAGACCTTGAAGAAACCCTAAGCCTAACTGCCAGGTTTTCCTGTGCCAGATGACCATGAGCATGGTCAAACATTCTTGAAGTGCAATGGGAGCATATGGCTGCCAAGGCCTACCACCAACCTTGCCCATGCTGCTGCAGGTAGTGACCTCCCCTGTGCCACCTGACCCTCCCCTTCCCCTCATCACCCCAGAGGCCCTCTCCCCATGGCCCCCACTACCTCCATGGCTCCCCTTGCCGCTGTTGCCACAGTGGCCCTGCTATGCGCGCTGTGCTGTGCACCCCTTGGCTCAGCACAGTCAGCAGGTGGGCCCCCCGCCCCTGCCCCCACCCAGGTGCGCATGGATGCATGTGAGATGGTGTATGCACAGAGCATGTGCTCTCAGGATGATCACATGAATATGGACAGGGGTATGAACAGTTACCAGGGTAGATACTTGGACATCAGTCAAATGCGTGGACACGGGTACAGGCAATGGCACACACTGGATGGCCTGTGCCGAAACATACCCCATGGTTCATGGAGATGAGCATTACTAAAAGCGATAACCATGAATGCAAGCAGAGGCTGGAATACAAGCATTGCATGCAATATTGGGCTGCCATGTAGCAGCCTGCAGCAGTACATCCACCACTCTCAACCCCCTTTGCAGGCTACTCCCCCCCGGCCAGTGCAACCCAGCAACCCCGATGCCGCACCCGAGAATCTTGTGTATCTAAAAATCATCTTCGGGTGTCATGATGCGTGCGGCGATGACCCAACCCAGTGCTGCACCGCCACGATCAATACTGCGCTGGATGTTGTCGCTGGCTGCAAGAAGTCTGCCTCCTCCACCCCAGACCAGTGCAGCTGCCTGTACCAGCAGAGCATGGCGGATGCAAGGGTGACAAATGCGTGCCCTGGGGCATGCGATTCCTGCCTGGCATGCTGCCTGCACGGGGCGACAACCATCAACGACGCATGGCCAAAATGTGATGTCAACGATCTGTGTTGATCCATTTGGGGATTTATGGTCAAATTCACAGTTGAACCATGCATAGGCCAGCTGCAAGGCCATAGACAAAGGTAAATCCATGTTTGCGTGCAGTTACCGTCACAATTGGCAGTGTAAAAGGATGTAAAGCTGCCAGTCATGACTTGTATTGTTGCTTACAACAGTGCCGCAGTGTCTGCTGACAGTAAATGCCCTGCCTCACACATGCGACAATGTTGTGTGTAAAAGTATGCCAATGATGGGAGATAATACCATCTAACTGGCAACTGTGACCCTAACTGCAACTACCCCAAGGCGCGTTCAGCAGATCTTGAAATCGCTGAATTGGCACCCGTTGCCAATGATATCGGTGTTGCTTAAGACGTCAGTGTGGGTGGCCTCAACCAGGCAACAGACCAGGCAGGGGTCACACATCCCATGCAGACCCTGGTCAACAGCAGCTGGGCACGCATTCACCACTGTGGGGCTGATGACTGTGGCATACAGACAGGTGCACAGGTCTGCCACAGATTTTAGAATACCTCGCTCCTCCAGCAGCTTGCAGTAGAGAGGTATGCCAGTCGACCGCATGCCTGTCGCACCTTGGAATGAAGAATCCATGACTGCAGTGAGTGCAATGTTGCAGCACGGAGATGCGGCTCCGCTGCATTGGCCAGCACATGCGTCAATGACCTTGAGGAACATAGGATTCTCTGGCGGCGGTGGCGAGTTTTGCACCTGCCGGGTGGCTGTAGGCGGGATGATGGCAGCCTGCACAGCCAGCGCAGCGGTTGAGTGTAGGATGCGAGAGGCACCCGGGGCAGGAGGGCAAGGCTAGGAAACAGTGCTGCTATGATACATGTATTTCAAGTGCATCAGTGTTCATTCTTAGTCGACGGACATGGGCATCATGCATGATGCCATTGGATGTAAAGTATTAATTATGAACATTTTTAATACTTTACATCCATGCCTATGTCCGTTAGATGTTAGCTGTAATTGTTATTCTTGTGCGTAGACCATGCCACATGCCTACCATGCGCACCTGGGTGGGGTCGGAGGCGGGTGCTGCACCTGCTGGCTGCGCCAAGCCAAGGGGTGCACAGCACAGCACCCATACCAGGGCCAGTGTGGCAGGGGCAACAAGGGGAGCCATGGAGTCGGTGGGAGCCATAGGAAGGAATCCCAATGGCATGATGAGCCTCAGGGGAGGGAGGGTTCTGAGGTGGTTTGTGGAAGGGGAGTCACTACCTTGCCGCAGCATGGGGCTAGTTGGAAGCACATGGTAGCAGGGTGTGGCACAAGGATTGAAATGTGTCCTTATAGAACCACTACCCAACTATACCAGTTGGCACTGCAGTGCATGCTACGGTGACAGATGACAGCACATCAATTTAATTTAAGTTTTGGTGGATCAAATGGCATGCATTGCACAGGACTCTGGCTACCTTATGTAATCTTACCGACCTCTCCAAACTTGAAAGTGAAACCGCTTGCTTGCCGGCTGTCGCCAGGAATTCGTCAGGTTTATCCACCTGCTGCGATATATCACTGTATAGGCTGCTTACACACAAGCTGCACACCAAGTGATGTATTGCTTCAAGCAGTGCAGGTACGGTACAGAGGGGGGATGAAAATAGCGCATGCATATTTCAATGTGTCTGCAATAGATATAAGTGGCCAAGACGGAAAGCAGAAGTCATACACGAGCTAGTAATACTGGGTTCTGGGCTGGGTTGCTGCGATAAGCCCTTCGACCCCACCCAGGATCGCAGGGCTTCTGGGTTGAACTAAGTTGAACCAAGTCTTGTGTATGCATGCATCGGACCCTGATCGGTGCGACTACTCGAACGCACTGTATCTGTGCACGTCCTTGTATCAGGAGCAGTTTCCGTCCACAGCCACTCCCGGCGCCAGGTATGGCAGTGGATCACTGGCTCACTGCGGCACTGTACGCTTGTGATAGCTGTTTTGCAGTAGCGAGAAATTCTTTCAACCCTGGCCCCCACCTTCCCATCCCTCCCACCGTCCTACCCCATGTTGGAACCCATTATATGCTCGGCTTTCAATCAAGTTCCCATTTCCCGGGAGCCTCCACTATTCAGTGTGCACAGGGAATCTCAAACCATTACGGTACGATATCTCGATAGTGGTTCTGTAGGAGCACTTCATCCCCACCCTGCTGCCATGGGCTACCTGGTGTGCCACCAACTGGCCCATGCTGCTGCTGCAGGTTGTGAACCCCCTTCCACACACACACACGCACCACCTCAGGACCCCTCCCTCCCCTCATCATCCCAGTGTTCCCCTCCCCATGGCTCCCGCCTCCATGGCTCCCCTTGTCGCCGCTGCCACACTGGCCCTGCTGTGCGCGCTGTGCTGTGCACCCCTTGGCGTGGCGCAGCCAGCAGATGCAGCCCCTGCCCCTGCCCCCGCCCAGGTGCGCATGATAGACATGTGGCATGGCTTACCCACAACTTGTGACACCCGGACAGTCAACAATTTGCTGTTATCCTCTCACCACTGCGTCTGTGCGGGCTTCAATGATCACAAGAAACACCTCGAGGAAAACCCTTTAGGGTTCACTGGATTGCATGTGGGAGGTTCCACAGGGCGGATCACTGCTTTGTGGCCATTGAGCAACGTGTAGCCATTTCCAGATGCCTCTCGCAGCACATTCAACAAACTGAACCATATACCCTAAACCCTAATCAGGTGCTTCTCGCAGCACATTCAACACACTAAACCCTAAACCCTGAACCCTAATCAGGTGCCTCTCCCAGCACATCCAACACGCTACACCCTAAACCCTAATCAGGTGCTCCTCACAGCACATCTAACACGCTAAACCCTAAACCCTAAACCCTTAACAGGTGCCTCTTCCAGCGCATTCAACGAACTAAACCCTAAACCCTAATCAGGTGCCTCTCGCAGCACATCCAATACGCTAAACCCTAAACAGCTGCCTCTTCCAGCACATCCAACGCACTAAAGCTTAAACCCTAAACCCTAAACAGGTGCCTCTCGCAGCACATTCAACACTCTAAACCGCTGCGCATGCTCTGCAGGCTGTCCCCACCCCGCCTGTGCAGCCAATTCCTGAAGGCGTCCCCGCAAACCCCCTCTTTGACAGCATCATCGCCGATTGCGCCGAGTCATGCAGCGGCGCAGGCACGCCCCAGTGCTGCAGTGCCACACTCAACGTTGCAGTGGATGTCCTCACTGACTGCAAGAAATATTTCTCCTCTATCCCAGACCAGTGCGGTTGCCTGTACCAGCAGAGCGTGGCGGATGCCACGGTGGTGGATGCGTGCCCTAGCTCAAGGGGTGCCGCGTGTGCCATCTGCCAGCACTGCTGCCTGTACGGGGTTACCAGGCTGAGCAATGCTTGGCCCAGATGCGTGGCCGGCGATTTTTGTTGAATCAACCTTGGGTGTTTTGTGGTTGACAGTCAAAAGGCAATTGCAAATGGCAGCTGGCTTTGTTTTCTGTATACCAGCCATGCATGCAGTGACAAAGAAGGGGGGGGATGCCTAAATGGAGTAGGCTGTGTGAGGACCCATGGCAATATGTGGCTGCATTTGGATGGATGCCGTGCGGCCATTTGGTCATGTGTGCGTTGTTTAGCAGCTGTTTGAGCTGATGTGGCAGCTGTTTGGCAGCTGTTTGAGCTGATTTGGCAGCTGTTTGAGCTTACAATTTGTATGACAAGGCCTTCTTTTCCCAATGAAATTGACGTGTCTGCCTTCCATAATGTGTGCTCTGAGCGACAGTGTCACTCAACGGTTGAGTCTCCGCCTTTTTAGGTTTCTTTCCTAATTCTGCAAAGGCCGCCCCACTCCTGGCAGTCAATGGTGCACTGGCAGCTTAATGGTTCCCAGCTTGACACTTCATTGCCGCAATAAAATCAATGAATAGGTTCTGTTGACAAGTGCATCCTCGGTACTGTACGAATGGTTGATAGTATTACTACCCAAATGGTTGATTGTAACAAATGGTTGATAGTATTGCTACCCAATGAGATATCTGTTTATTGTATCTACAAAATGGTGGGACTTTTGTCACAGTGCATTATGCCGGGCCTTGCAACTCTCAGAGCAGACTGCACCCCTGGGGCCAGTTCAATGGCAGTGCAAATCCTCCTAGACTAGGTCTGATTCCAGCACCTGTGAACCCTCCACACCAAAGCCCTTTGTGCCCATGGCCAAAACATAAACTTGCCTTGCATGTAAATTGCATATACTCCCCTGACGTGTACATTGCACATGCTCCTCTAACGTGGGCCTTGCGGGTGAGCGCACCACAAGCACTGCTTCAGCAACGCGGAAAGAAGGAACACAGCGTAGAAAGAAAGAAAGAAACAAAACGCCCCCACACACGGCGGCAAACCACAACCAGCAATGTTGAAAAATACAGACAAGCCAGGCAGCAACCAGTGGAACATGGCGTGGGTAACGTGGGTACTGCTTGCATGCGCTGGCCATGCGGTATGCCTGTGGTCATTAACTCCAGAGCGCATTGCCGGCACCCACTATGGTCACATATCCAGACAGCAGCGCTACAAAAGGTGGTTGCCGCTCTCCTCATAACCCATTGCAGCATCTCTTCCCACTGTCGCCAGCCTCCAGCATTGAGCCGCATGCCACACTCCCTCAGACTAGCCCTCATCCAAAACCCTACACCCTGCGCCCTCAGCTGACCCGCCTTGGCCTCCCCCTGCCAGGCGCCTTGGTGCCATTGCCAGCCGCGCCCTCGCCGCCACCCGCCTGCACAAGCCACACCCAGTGTCAAGCCCAAATCCTCGATGAAAGGCCCCCTAGTCCCCACCACGCATGCACCACACTGCACATGAGGCTGGCGTAATCCAAGGGGCTTGGATGGAAGCGTGAAACAGCACCCCGTCACGCATGGCATTCCACCCCAATCCTGTGCGTAGCCAAGCACTCCTACCAACTGAGAACTAATTCAGCTTATTGTATTTTGTGAACGATTTTTGCCTGACAGTACCACGACCTGCAAATTGGTTGGCACCAGTGCCCAAGTGTCTGTACGTTAGCGACATGATGCACTGCCAACAGTTGACAACAAACCCCCGGCCACCATCCGCCATCCACCATCCAACAACACCGGGGATCTCTCCCAAACCATCCTGCACCCACCTCGCCTGCTGCCGCGGCCCTGTTGAGCCCCGCCCAGGGCTCCACCTGCAGCAGCGCCTGCGCTTGGTGCCTAACTTGCAGCGCGGGGTGCAGCGCGGCCAGCGCCACCACCTGGGGGAGCAGCTGCAGGCGGACAAGGGCGGCGGGGGGAAGGGGGTAGTGCCTGCGGGAGGACGCACACCAGCCTAAAAGGGGGGATGGATTACAGTTTGTAACCATGTGCTGAGTAGAACACGGGTATGATTGTGTTTGGGAGGGTCACAAGGGGGGTTGAGAGTCAGGGCGGCGTGCATGTGTGGGGTACTGCCACTGGGGTCCATTGTGGCACAACAACTGTTTTAGGGTTTAGGGTACCCTAAACCCTAAGCCCTAAATCTACGGGGAGGGCACATTGAGGCACCGCAGGGGGGTGAAGTTCCAAGGTGGTTACCGCAAGAGACACAGGTCATGGCAATAGATATGGCAACATATCCATGATTTGCTGCCAAGCAAGTGGTGCCATGACTGACAACCTGTGACGCGCGCGACCTGGCAGAGGAGAGGCTGCATAATATCTATTAAATTTTCAAATTAATCATAGTTATTTATTCTTGCCGTGACTGCCACCCCGTGACCCCCGTGACCTGGCAAAGGAGAGGCTGCATAATATTTATTTATTTTAGTTATTTATTCTTGCCGTGACTGCCACCCTGTGACCCCCCATGACCTTGCCAAGGCGCTGTGTGGATACATGGCAAGCCCAGTTTACCAGTTGAGAACCTGTGTGGACAGCTGGCCAACACCTCGTGCCACACATACCAGTCTACTATTTTAATCGATGTAAAATATATTAGAGTTTTATATGGAAAAGATCAAGGTTTTTCAAGCAGAAACGCTCCATGACCTATGTTGCCCACGCCATGCGGCCCATCCACTGCAGATCAGATATATTCTGCAGCATCAAACATGCAGCAGCATCCATTCATCCTCATTGGGCGATGGCGTGCGCACAACGAGGACGCGCAACCAGAAGGGTTCTGAGCCCCATACTACCATCTTCCCAACCACCCACCTCAGGTAATACAGGACCATGCGCAGCGAGTTCTGCTCCTGCTTGTCTGCCCCCGGGGCCGTGAAAGCCTTCATGCCCTCCACCCCCCGCACAATCTCCTTCCTCAGCCCCGCCACCTCCTCCCAGTCCACAGCCAGGCAGGCAGCGGTGGAGGAAGGGTCGGGGCCAGCCTGCAGGGGGGGCAGGATATGGGTGGGGGCAAGGGGAGAGGGGCTTGGAGGTGACAGCGATATAGTTTACATTATGAAAAAACGCTGACCACGGTATGCGAAAGCAAGTGAACGGGAAAGGCAAACAAGCAAAACAGGTTGTGTACAAAGGCAGGACAGGTGGGGGGCACCTGGGGCAGCATGCAGTTTATAAGGTTTCTTGGGGCCAATAAATTTAAGTCTAAGTGCTCACCAAGCTAAAATGCCTCATGGTGGTGAGGCGGCATTGGTGTTGGACTGCGGCCCAATGACCTCAGCATTGGTTGCTATCAGAGTACCAGAGTGTACGCCTATTATGCATGGATAGGGTCCTGCAGTTGGGTAGGGTAGACTGGGCAAAAGGGGGAGGTTAGCCAAGGGCCACATGGGCTGACCTACTCCAGCAGGAGGTACCTCAAGTCGCGTGGGATCAATAGATGGTTCAAACAGTGCCGGGATAGAGCTGCGTGGCGCCGCATGTGCAAGACTGACTGCTAATTTGGCTGTATTGCTGGAATGCAACTAACTGACTAACTAAGTAGGGTACTGCAGTTGGGTTGCATCACACCTCATCTGCGTCTTCCTCCTGGTCCTCCTCCACTAGCATATCCACATCCCCTTGCTCCACCCCCACACTTGGCCATTCGAGCCCCTCCCCTTCCGCCACCACCGCAGCAGCGGCTTCCACAATGGAGGTACCCTCGTTGCCTACGGGATAGGAGGGGAACCCCCCACCCACCGCACCGCCACCCGGGCCCCCATCAGAGGCTGCTGCGTCGCCGGTGGGGGATGGTGGGGAGGCGACCTCACAACCCGGTGGTGGTGCTGGTGCTGGTGGTGCATGGACCACCCCTCCAGCTGTGTTTCCCCCCGCGGGTGCCAGGAGGTCTGTGAGGGACAGGGTGGGGCTGGCGCCGGGGGGTGGAGGGTGGGTGGAGGTGGCTGGTGGGGCACTGAGTGCCGGGGCTGGCTGGGTGTTGGCTGCAGGTTGTTGCTGTGGGGGTGGTGGGGTTGCCATGGTGCTGGAGTGGGGCCAAGAGCTGGTGATAACGCTCAGAGGTTGCGCTGCGTGCTGAGTGGTTTGGGGGGAAAAGGAGAGGCTCTGTAGTAGACCTGAGCCAGCACCTGGCTGGCGTCAACGGTGATTGACCAATCACAGCTGGTCACTGTCTGCTGAAAACGCTGCTCTGCCCACTGTGGGCACACAGGGCACACTTTCTGCTGTGTCTTGTACTAATCAGCCCCAGAAGAGCACATTCAAGCGTTGCTAGGGGTTCTCTGTGTCCTGGAGTCGCTGTGAGGCCTGCAGCACCAGGTGAAGGTACGGCAGAACTGAGCCCATATGCATGCATAGCACAATCTACAGCTCCAGCACCAGTCGCAAGCGTATATACTGGGCAGCAGCTACTAGCACATAGGCAGACGGTATAGCTGTCGCAGGCTTGCTATAGAGAGGTGTGAAAGTGGGGTGGAAGTTGAGAGGTGATGTGTACTGTCCACTCAGTGGCGCAACCCCTCTGTGCATCTCACAAAACAGGAAGGTCAGATACAATAGGCTAGTCTCCAGGGCGTACCGTAAAGATCCATGTCAGGCCAAATAGACTGCCGTATTTAAAAGAAGGTGGAATGCATGCATGGCTGTGTTCTACTTTGCAAGTTATCAAGAACGTTGATCACTTTCAAAACACCGTTTCACAAGTGACTTGTTGGAGGATTTCCTGTCGAGAAGAGCTACAGCTTGACTGACGTATATATGCGCCCTGTGTGGTGAGCAGCAAGAGATAACTAACCAAATAATCAACCCATATGAACATATGCTGCAGCTTGGTGCTTGACGGCGCTCCACATATATCCCAATTCCCTGCTGTAATAGGCACACTACTTACTACTCACTAGACACGGTATAGTAGGTGTAGTGGGTATAAGAGGACAAATGCTCGGGCTTTTTCATGCATGCATGCATAGATGCATGCAGTTGTTGCCCCTCGCCTTTTCTGAAGAAGGCAACTGCACATACAGCTTATTTACGTTATTTCCTTGTTCAAAGCTCAGTTCTGTCCTTGACAACCAGCCAATACGGTTGATGCACCATGGGAAGAGGGAAGGGTGCATGCATCATACCAGCAATAGCACTTACTGGCAGCTGCCCCACAGACTAACCTGACCCTCAACCCGTGTAAAGACCCTAAAACACCGCCGCAATGCTTGCCTGGCTGGTCCCGAGCCTAGGCATCTACTTCCAGAGGGCAATACGCACGCACAGCGCCTCGCTCCTCCGCCACTGTGTATCCAGATAGGGCGCAAAAGGTGAGGTGCGTGACAGGGTACCTTGCTGACAAAAGCTTATTATTTCTGGGAACTTGCCCACAATCTAGAACTGCCCATTGGCCCCGTTTGTTGCACTTGAGCAGGGTGCTTTTGACGGGCGCTGCTAGTGCACCTGAAGTCTATCAATCTTATACACCATGCCCTTGTCCAGCCTCTTGCCGTACACCCAACCCCCACCCCCTCATCATGCCACACACCTCCACTTTCACCACTGTTGAGTCAATCCTGAGGCATGGCCTGGGTTGTTTATGTGAGGATACCCTTGTCAGGCCGCACGACCCACAGCGGATGACAACGACACATTGCGCGCCAACAAAAGCTGTGTGCTGGCTCCAAACAGCCTCCTGCCATTCACTTTCAAACATAATAGAAAAAACATACAGCCTACAGCTGTGTTGCACTCACACCTGCAAGAGTTTCTACCCCTATGACCACCTGTCTCCAAGTCACCCTCAGTGACAACTCATGTCTTCTGCTCTTGCCACCCCTCTGCACTCAGCGGTGGCAGATTTTCTTCTTGAGCCGCTCTCAATTCACTGTCACTGTCACGGAAGCCTCCAGCGAGCCTGCAACCACATTGGGCAGGGGGTGGGCATGTTTAGGGTCATTAAAGATCCTAGACCCCCTCATTAGCAGTGCCCAGCATACTACAAGTCTGTCAAACGCATGGAAGCAACTAGACTTCAGCAAAAGGCCTCACCCCTCCCGTGGGCCCTCCTTCCTCGGGCAACTGGCAGTCGGTAGAACTCCAAGAGCTCTATCATTGTGTCCAGGTTCTCAGCTGTGGGATCGGTCAGCGCGTAAAGGTCGAGAACAGTGGTGGGAAATCCTGCAAACAGGATACATTTGTAAAACCTGCAGCTCGTTACCAGTATTCTGCTGAGTTACTGCAACTGACATGCATTGACAAGCACGCCACCGGCAGTGCGGTCCTGGTCCCCAATTAGGGCCCACCTGCAGCTGTATACCTGTATGTGCTGAGTATATATATCTGCACCTTAAGCTTACATGTCATGACAGCGGTGAGGCACGCGACCACACTGAGCACTCACCTGCAGGGGGCGGGCCTTGATTGACAGAGCTGCAAACTGGGGTCAACACCCTCTTGGTGTCGTGGCTGGCAAGCGCCACCCCATTCATGAGCGCCGCCACGTTTGCATCCATCTCAGTCACCGTTTGCGTCAGGGTAGTGACTTTTCTGTCCAAGGTGGCTAGTTGTTCCTTATTGTCCCCGAGTCCATCTTGCAACAGTCTTTTTAGGTCGTCAATTCGTTGGTCTACAGACCCATTGCTAAGACTTCGAACCATGGCTTTTCCCGACCCACTCCCCTACCCAACAAGCTAGGCCTAATGTTGCTCGCAGAGTTGCTTGTCCTGGGCCTTATAAGGTCTAACCCTCCAGTAGGTTTTCTGACTTTTGACAAGAATGTGCCAAGGTGTTGCCCAGCTAACGTTTGTATGTTGACTAACCAGTGTCCGCTGACCGCTGAGTCCAGCACCGCGGTGCTTGGAACTGCACCCTGCGCTACCAGCTTATACAAGCCGAATTGTGGGTCTTGGGTAGACTTGGCAAGAGACTTGTTTGCATCAGTTTATTACAGGGTGAAAACGAAGGGCGTTCGAGTTCCCGCGCTCTCACCTATGCACCACCTGACCACAGTCTGTTTCGTTCAACTGACTACCGACAAAGGTAGCGCTATATTGCAACTACATCTACTCCCTCAGCGCGCATCACCTTGCCAAACGTGCTGCATTCGCTCCATCGCCAAATATGCATTTGCATGCCTGCAAAATTGCATGCATGCAATGTGGCCAAAATCTTGTTTCGTTGAAACGCATATGTAATCAAGAAACTGCAACGTCCCAATTTCGTTATACGTATATGCCTGGTCTATTCTTCGTGACCACTGATACACCTGATAAATCCCACAATCCACCCACCAGCATGGGACAGGTACTGAGCCCACGGGAACCATTGCGTGGTGTGATTCAATCCAAGCTTGCAGCTGGTGGTGCCTGAGGATGTGTGCTAGCTGCCAAGGGGCTGAAGCCTTCAGTGAAGGTGATACCCTCAACCCTAAATCATAAACCCTAAACCCTAACTTCTAGCTGACGTGCAATACTTGAGTCGCCCTGTGTTGTAGACATCAGTGGTCACCTGTTGACCGCCCTCGAGTGAGTAGACACACAAGATAGCTGTGCTCCTGACGGCTCTGGTCTGGTTGGCTGTGTATGCGGTAGATTGGCTAAGGCGAGTACATTGACAATTGCTTCAAGTGTGTTGCTGTGTGGCAAAGCCCACCCATGCCCCCCCCACACTTACCCCTGACCTCCTCGTCAGCCCACCTTCCAGATCCCGCTCGAGCATGTCATATCAGGGGTTCAGCTGCTCCCTGTGCAGCTAGGGCCGCCCTGTCAGGTTGTGCAGAGGGAGGTAAGAGGATTTTCCACCTACTATAGTTTACTAGTTTAGTTTTGCAACCTCTCATTGCCACTGCCATTGTTGTCCCCACTGCCCAGGTCAGGTTCAGGATGAATTGCATTGGATTTTGCGTTGCTTCCAAACTGGCCCTGTATGTGGTCCATTTTCCTACTTTATTCTCATGGGTAACTCTGATGTCTCCAGCATGCGAGACTTATTTGCTCACTCCACTAGGCATTGTCATAGTGTGTGGTCAAGAGTCTTCAAGAACAAACAAGGCAATATGCCGGGGACGGCTGGGAATGCCGTTTCTGTTTATTTGTTTTAACCCCTGATTTGATACAATCTGGTATTTATTTATTCAATGGTTGAACCCCTCTAAACATGCCATCGTTGTTCGGTGAATTAGGTGTTGCTGGCACAGGCACAGCACTGAGCTGAGGAGGAGGCTATATAGGCCATATACATCAAGCCTGGGACATGAATGAGCCCAAGGTGGGATTAACACTGCGCGGGGAAGTCGGTGACTGAGTTGCTCACCCCATGCAGCACTGGCAGCCAGGCAGGGTCGCACTTATAACCCCCGCGGGTAGAGGTTGCCAATGGCTTAGCCTAGCAGCCTAAGCGCTGGAGTTTTACCGGCTGCGCGCATTTTCTGTGCTGCTGCTGTACCTTCAGCTGCGGCTTTGGCACACCAGTCCGCCTTCTGTGATTACAATTACTAACTAACCTGTGTAGCCTGAGGGCCCTGCTGTATTTGCCTGCATACATTCTGCCCTTAGTGACAGGCACTAAGAGTAGCTTATTTGCATGCACCTACAGAAATGAGAATTAGTAAGACAATGGCTGCCAAGCACCATTGTGTACTACCATGATGCATCCACCGAATCAGATGTGGCTGCCAGTCGCACGTTGACGTAGCTGCCACTGTAGGGTAAGGGAGTAAACAGCATGTTTATCTGATATTTACTTTTACATAACATTGGCATCTACATCGTGACAATCGGCCACTAGCACAATTTTGCCGCAAGGCGGCCTATCCTGGCTGGTCAAGGACAACATGTTCAACTTTATGCAATGCGTGCACATGCCATCATAGCGATTTCTATATGACATTGTGTAATGGTCCTGAACGCCTACAATGTACAAATATGGTCTTGAAAGGTGCGCAAACATTTAATGTTTGTACATGTAACTACATTCACTGCCCAGCTTGGCTGACAAAGCTGACATGCATGAGGCCAGTCAGTGCAAGCACGCTCAGACTAGATGGTAACACGTAGCTGGTACACAACGCTGATCGCACATAGCTGCAATCGTAGGAAAATTCCCTAGTTGAGTATAGTACAGTTCAATGCATGGAATGGAATAATACACCAGCATAGGAGAGCCACAAGCATAATCAAAAGATCACAAGCTACAGCTGGTAAAACAGTGACTTATTGCTGCATAACCCGTGGTACTACTGTGATAGATAGATGGAGCTAGTACTGTGGCTGGTTACGGGTCAAAACTGTCAACTTGAAGAGCAACCTGGTTGAAAAAGCTACTAGCACAGGCCATAAATTGGCCACATGACTGGCAGGTGCAGTACAACTTCTACGGAAGTTTCAGGATCATCCACCGGGCAAAATTCACATAGGCCTTGGAGACCATCTGCTGACCACCTAGCTCAACCTCTAAACCCTCAGGAAGGGTTGGCCTCCCTCCTAAAACCCTTGTGAAGGGTGGGTCTGCCTGCTGGCAGCGTCGTATTCCGCATTGCTTGACATCACACAAGAGTGACACTTGCGCTGAATCAGATCAGATCAGTGTCGACAGCTTGGCAGGAGGCTTGCAAAGGAAACCACATGTCACCACGCATCGTGAGTTCAACACAGCTCGCTGACGCTGCATGTGGGGAAGTCGTTGACCGAGTAGGTCACCCCGTACAGGCAGCATTCCAGGCACTGGTCGCACACCACGCCCCCAGGGCAGGCGCTCACCACCCCAACGTACATCAAGCTCTGGTCATACAGGCAGCTACACTGGCCCTGGGCTGAGAAGAATGCTCTCAAGCAGCCGTCCGCGCTGTCTGCCGCAGCGGCGATCGCGGCACTGCAGCATAACAAAATAATGGTCAATTGAGTTTATTTTAAATTTCCACAATACTCATCAGGAGTATTGTGGAAATTTCAGTTCATACCAATGTACATTAAATTGTGACGAGGGAGCCTGTACATTAAATTATGACTAGGGAGCCTCTGGAACAAGCGCGAAAAAAAGAAGAACTGGCAAAACATGAACTAGTAGAGGTGGCTCTCCTGTCTGCTATGCGTTGTTGCACATTATGCCGCCCTGTGGCTTTTGGTTTCGTTTATGCCTTTCCTTTCTTTCCACCCTACCTGCAGCACTGGGAGGCGCCAGCAGCTCCGCCGCAGTAGTCTGCACACGTGGAGGTGATGGCATCCAGCACCTGGGCAACATCACTGTTGGATCCCCCGGGGGTGGATTGCACAGGCGGGATCATCCCGGTGGAGCGGGAGGGGGGCGGGGGGGTGGGGGCTGCGGGTGGGCTGAAGCTGAGGTTGCCTGGGATGACAATGGGGGTGACGGGTGGGGAGGTGGTGTTGACAGTGGGGGCGGGTGGTGGGGAGGTTGCGTTGGCGGCCTCTGGTCCAGGCGCCGGGGCTTTTGGTGTGGTGTTGGTGGGGGTGGCGGGGTTTGGGATGATTTTTGGAGGGGGGGTGATGGTGGTGTTGCGTGCGGGTGCGGGGGCAGTGGCGTTGGCGACAGGCTCGGTGACATTGGCGCCGGTGGTGTTGGCTGGCAGCGGGGCAATGGGGCCAGCCTGCAAAAGCATTGTGGCACAGTGAGTGACCGAGGTATTGGTTGATTTGTTGGAAGGATGAGTGAGTGCAATGGAGAGTGTGCAGCATGTAAACGCATGGCCCGCTACATGTTTCTCATTGCCCTAAGAAGCGATGTTTATCCAACTGAACAGGCCATTTTACCAAAACTCTCAAGGATGTTCCATCTGACAGAGGAATCCAGCGAGGAAACGTCCTTAAATGTGCATGAGGCAAACACCGTATAAGTGCCCGGTAAACCCTGCCAGAGTCTGCGCCAATATGAATGTGGCTGTGAATATGGAATATACGTGCATACTACATCCCACACGTGTCATCCTTCAGTATCTGTTGCAACACCTGTGAGAAGGCCATGCCATGCGTATCCTATGCACACCTGGCTGGGAGCAGGGGCGGGGGCAGCACCGGGTGTTGCTGCGGCCTGGTCAGTGGGCTTGGGGATGTGCAGGGCACCAATGGAGAGCCCTGTCCCTGGGTCTGCACCAAGGGAGAGATGACATGGTTCAGGATTTACTCGTGTAGGTGATGCCAGGTGGCATGTGTGGCATCCAGGAGTACAAGTGGGTGATGTTGCATGTGGCACATGCGCCAGCATAGATATATCGTGCTGTGTTGGGGTTCATGCGCGTGGTGTAATGGCGTGACTTGCATCACCTTTCAAGGCAGCTAGGTGAACAGAAAGAGGGTGATCATCATGCAACGATTTGTAGGTGACAGGGGAGGGTACTGAACTTAGCACCGAGGATTAGGGTTTTGGTTTAGGGTCAAACCTAACCCTAAACCCTAAACAGCTAGGGTTCGAGGGACCGTAAGGAGCTATAGCTAGCTAGGTTGCAGGGGAGGGCATGGAGCTGCACCTATTGGTTTAGGGTCAAGCATATAACCTAACCCTAAACAGCTAGGGTTTGTGGGACCGTAAGGACCTAGGTTGCAGGGAAGGGCATGAAGCTGCACCTATTGGGCATGGATAGGTCATGCGCCACAGTGCAGAGGAGGGTAACCAGGAAGGCTGAAGGGGAGGGTGTGTGGCCGCACTTATTGGCTGCGCCCAGCCTGGAGGAGTGCAGCACAGTGCGCACAGCAGGGCCACTGTGGCTGTGGTGGCAAGGGAGGCCATGGAGGTGGGGGCCATAGGGAGGGGAGCGCTCAGCGCAGGCTAGGATGAGGAGGCCGGGGCGGGGCTCTGAGCTGGTGCAGAGGGGGTCTCTACCTGCAGCGGCAAATCATTCAAAGTGGTTGGGAATCCACAGCGTGAGGGCCTTGCATTGCAATGTATATTGCTCAATGGCAGGCAGATTGGGTCTTGGGAAATGCCCTGCTTGGGGGCACTGCCCTGCTTGGGGGCACTGTGACACACTGGGCAATGGGGAGGCCCCAGCCTAGACGTCTGTCGACAGGCTGAGCATGCCAGGCGATTTCCTGAAGGCGTACACTGATTTCTAATGATACAAGGCTAACACCCAAGCGCTCTGGCCTGCACCAGGTGAAATTGGCCAACCTATGCAGCATGAAAGGTCACGGCAAAGCTTTCTCAAGCTCTGCGGTTTGCATACACCGTTCCGAACGAAGTTCTCAACCTTGTGACAACCCTTAGGGCTGTTCAACCCTGGCACAATCTATTCGGTAAAAGCAGACCCTAATTGGGCCGCTATATTTCAAAGACGCGTTCTCATTTACGATTGTGATGGATTGGGACCCGGTGACAAAGCACGGCTTGCAATCTTTCATCTGCACAATTGCAACCAAGGTTCAAAGCCTTGCTGGGCACAGTCCATCCAGGCTGCAACTACGGCAGGTGCATGTATGCACGCGTCCACAGCGTACCGTAGCTCAATACGTGCGCTTTCTCAGCAATGGAGTGGGCTTGGTTGCAACCGATGGCAGTCGAAGTCCTATGCGCCAGTGGGGCTAGATAGTGGATAGTGACAAGCTTGCGGTGTTGCGTAGTGGGCCAACGCCAGGCTGGAATTGCGGCAGAGCACTTGCTTTGTTCTTGAAAGCGAGCTGTGTGCTTTATACGTTGCCTGCAGATGCTTTGAAGCAGGCAAAACCTTTGAGGTTGGATGGCAGCCTGGCATGAACTTCGAACTTCCAGCTCCCGGGCCCTGCGCATCTTCTCAGGAAACCCCAGACTGGGGTATTGTACACATGGCTGGGGTCCACGTGTCATGATCAATCATGACATGCTGACTCAGCTTTGGGCCACGTTTGTTTGTACACATGGCACATGATGCACTGTGCGCAGCTAAAAGGTAGTGCAAACCTCTTTGCTTCCCAACGCCTGTTTACAGGAGGGTGTTGCCCTGCATGCCACATGAGTCACTGTGACACTGTATGGCGTACCACATTGTAGTACAGATTTTTGCAAAACTTGTGCCGCACAGGAGTGTGCAAGTGTTTTGGCACGCTTGACCTGATCACCGTCTCTGAAACATTTGCAAAACTGCACAAAACTGTCACTGCAGTGCATTGCAGACGGAATTGCACCTCCTGCCCCCAACCCCACCCCCTCACTGAACCCCCCTCCCCCTCGCCCCCCACAAACACTCCTCACTCCCCACTCCACCCCCCGCTGCACCTCCCTTTCCCCCCCACTCCTCACTCCACCCCCACTGCACCTCCCGCCCCAATCCCCCCTCACTCCACCCCCCACTGCACCTCCTGCCCCGCCCACATGGGCACCACATGGCTCTCGCCAAATTCATAGCAGGCAGGGATGGGCACGCGCTGGCGGGTGAGCGTGATAGTGTCGGTGTTGCGGGGCAAACCATAGAAATCAGGGCCATTAAAGCTTGCAAATGCCTCCAAATTCTCCAGCTTGCCAGCTTGGTCGAATGCCTGCGCGTATAGGCCCAGGGCCACGGGGGCGGAGTACACGCCCGCACACCCACAGTCTGATTCCTGCAAGGGGGGTGGCACGGGTCGATTTCAATAAGGGGGGAAGGATCTAGGGTAATATTTGCAAAACTGGCAGTCATTCAAAAGTCCTATCGGGGCAAGTACGCAAATCACTAACACTCCGAGGTTCCCAGCAGGTCACCCTGATTGACATTGATTTGCATACCAACCCTGGAATGCGGTACGGTAAATATTTGCAAAACTGGCCGTGCTTTAAAAGTAATTCCACGGCAAATACGCAAGTCACTAAAACACCGTGGTTCCCAGCAGGTCACCCTGATTGACATTGATTTGCATATCAACCCCGGAGTGAGGTACGGTAAATATTTGCAAAACTGGCCGTCATTCAAAAGTCATTTCAGGGCAAAACACGCAAATCACTAAAACTCCGAGGTTCCCAGCAGGTCACCCTGATTGACATTGATTTGCTTATCAA